>PVJH01026706.1:0-29696 GCA_004026705.1 Nesogale talazaci
CAGCTCCCTCTCCCCTGTCCCCTCTCCCCCTGACCGGGGCTCAGCCCTTTGTTCTTATTTTTTAACAAGACTGAATACTACTTTCTCGCACACGTGCACACACACACACACACACACACACACACACACACTTCTCCTTTTCCTGTGACACCAGGTGGCTAAGAGTGGCTCAGGCAGTACCTCGTTTTCTTGAGCTGTTTTCTGACATAGGTGTCGATGACCGGGGACTGCAGCGTGTAGTACTTGGTCCAGTAGATGCAGATAAACTCGTGAGCCCGCAGCAGGTCCATCACTGTGGCCAGGCCTTCATCCAACCTGAAATTCTCACTCTCTTCCGTCCCCATTTCCCAGGCATAGATGGTCAGTAGTTCCAGGGCATAGACAGGGGGCAGGTTGGCCCTGGGGCACTTGGCCTGCACGTACTGTTGAGAGAGGAAGTGGCAAGGAGAGAGAGCGGGTGACCCTAAGATTCTGTTTCAGGAATAAATACATTAGGCCAGGAGCTGGGAAATCCAAGTTCTGTTCCCAGCTGAGGGAGCCCTAGTAGCACAGTGCTTAAGGTTGGCAGATCGAATCTCCCAACTTCTCCATGGGAGAAAGATGTGGCAGGTTGCACCCTTGGGAACCCTACTGGGCAGGTCTACTCTGATGAAGATAGGACTTTCCCACAATTATATCTCCTTCAAAATACTAAACAAATATTAGGAACCATTTGCCACCTCAGAAACGTAGAGTTATTCTCCTTAAAGGTGTCAGAGGCCTGGGGCTTGTTTTGATCATGCTTGAAGAAAATGTAAAATTCCATTTTTTTGTGAATATAGACCAGGAAGATTTCATTGAGAATAGTTTTCCATTACAATGATGTATCTGCTGACTCCTTGAGGGTAATAAGAGCTGTCCTATAAGAATTTCATTGACAAACTTCATCCATGTCCCCTATAGCCCTAGTCTTGCCCCTTCCAACTTCTGCTGTGAAGACAATGGGTCACTTTCCCTGAAAGTTTTCACTAAATCAAGTCTCCTGCCCAAAGGCAATTAAAGCTGGGTCACAACCATCAGGAATCATAGGTCTTCCCATCTTTTTGTGTGTGTGTGTGTGTGTGTGTGTGTGTGTGTGTGGCATCACTGTCCTGGTGGGAGTAGGAAGCCCAGCCTTGCTCCTGGAGAGTTGCTGCTGGATTTGAACCGCCAACCCTGTGGGCCACAGTCCTCACTCAACCACTACACCACCGGGGCTCAGCCCGGGTCCACCCATCTTGTCACATGGGGGCCTCCAATAACCTCCCTCTCCTATCATGTGTGTACCCCTAGATTGTTCCCCTCATTACTGTATAGCCTATGGAATAACCTCTTCCCATGACGTGTGTCTTTACCTGTAATGAGGGGCCTTGCATGTCCCCAAAAGATATATAAGTTTTGGTCAGAATAAAGGAGCTCTCTCCCTGGGCCCCCTCTCCTCCACTCCCTTTCCTCCCTGTCCCCTTTCCCCATGTCCTCTCCTCCCCCCTCACTCTCTCTCTCCACGCGGACCACCAAGCAGGGTTGAGGTGAGCGTGCTACCATGCGATGTGTCTGGCTCCATTATTTCTCTCTTTCTGATTCCCTATGATTTTATTATAACAATTAATTAAGCATCACCCTGCCATTGCGCCTACTGGACCCCCCGAAGTGAATGTTGGAGGCTGGCTCCTCAGACACTCCCAGAGTCACTACGAATTGGAATTAACTTGACAGCAGTGGGTTTGCCTGTGTCTGGAAGTTTCAGTTCTGCTACCTATTGACCCTATGACCTTGGCCATACAAGCCTGGCTTTCCTTCTCTGGTCTTGGCTTCCTTGTTTGTTTTTCAAAGTCATCTTATGGGAGGTTCAGGCAGCTCTTATCTCAATGTGCACATCCGCCCATTGTGTCAAGCACATTTGCACCCGGGGTGCCGTTATCCTGTACAAAACATTTCCTTTCTACCTGAGACCTTGGGATCAGCTCATTTCCCTCCCCCCCCTCCCTCCCCACTTTCTTGTTGTAGAATGGAGGGACTGGAGTAACTAGGGGTGAATATTTGAAGACATAATGCAGAAGGTGAGCAGATTAGGCCCTGCCCCGAGCCTCCCAGCCTAGGCAGCTTCATTTTTTTTTTTAAAGGCACTGAAAAGCTCCCACAACCTTCTGTATGGGTTATAGCTCAACACAAAGAAAACGGAAAAGTTTCACAGCCGAACCAATCAAGATAAAGGGAGGAAAAAAAATTGATGTTCTCCAGGATTTAGTTTTATATAGATCTGCAATTGATGCCCATGGAAACGACCGTCAAGAAAGGGAGTGGAGGGGCGGGGGGGCGGGGGGGGTGGAGAGGAGGAAGGGATAGCAACCGCTCATCTTCACCCCAGGGGGATGAACAAAAAAAACAACAGAACTGTGGGTGAAGGGAGATAGCAGTCGGTGTGACATATGAAAATAATAATAATTTATATATTATAATATTTATCAAGGGATCATGAAGGGGGCAGGGGGAAGGAGGGGAAAAAAGAGGAGCTGATACCAAGGACTCAAAGAGAAAGTAAATGTTTAGAACATGATGATGGCAACATATGGACAAATAGGCTTGATTCAATTGATGAACAGAATGTTATCAGATCTGTGAGCCCCCGATAAATGATTTTTTTAAAAGAAAGAAATCAGTGACATATTGCAGTGACCTACCAAACACCCTTTTATTTATTTATTTTTTGTGGCCATCACTGCCTCTGGTGTCGTGGGCGCTACCCAGCCGCGACTGGATTTGAACCGCCAAGCCTGCGGGCTGCAGTTCTGCACTCAACCACTTTAGGCCACCGGGTTCAGCCCCCAAATACCCTTTTAAACCATTAAAAAGGAAACTGCTGTCACGAGGACAGAAGTGTGCCCAACCCCAACCCCAGGGTGTTTTTAATGACTTCGATTCATGTGCATGCGAAAGCTGAAGCATTCATAAGGAAGACCCAAAAAGAACGGATGCAATTGCATTGTCGTGTTGGTGAAGAATGTGAAAAGTACTCTGGATGGACAGAAGAACAGACAATCTGTTTTGGAAGAAGTACTACCATAATGACCCTTAGGGACTTTGTCTCAGGCACCCTGGACATGCTATCAAGAGGAGCCAGTCCCCAGAGAAGGACATTTGCTTGGCAAGATAGAAGGTCAGGGTTAAAAAAAAAAGAGAGAGAGAGAAAGGTCCCTAATGAGAGGGATTGATGTGGTGGCTGCCGTGATGGACCCAAACAAGCCTAACCACGGTGGTGCAGGACCCAGCCCTGTTTTATTCTGTTGAGTGGAGTCACAACTCACGGTTGGCATCTACTGATCACACTACAACAGATCGGCTTTATTTAAAGTGTTAAAGGTTCCCTTCCATGGAAGCCTTTTACCTGACGCTAGAATAGAAGATATTATTGCAACCCCTTTCTTCTCTCATCTCCTACTACCCCAACGTTGCTGGGGGCCATCGAGCCGCTGGCTCGGACTCACGGGGACTCTTTACATAACAGGGTAGGATGCTGTCTGGTCCTTCTCCACTCTCCCTCCCGGTGGCTATGTTTGAGCCCATTGCGACAGCCAGTATCCATCCATCTCATCGAGGGGTCTCCCTATTTATTTATTTTATTGTATTTTATTTATTTTTTGGGGGGCATCACTGCTCTCTGGTGGTGAAAGTAGGAGGCCCAGCCCTACTGCTGGAATTGAACCTCTGTCCCAGTGGGCCGCAGTCCGGCGCACAACCACTACGCCACCGGGGCTCAGCCCCCTATTTATTTATTTATTTATTTATTTAGGCATCATTGCCCTCTGGTGGTGGGAGTAGGAGGCCCAGCCTTTGCTCCTGTGGAGCTGGATTTGAACCTCCATCCCAGTGGGCCGCAGTCCCACGCACAACCACTATGTCACCGGGGCTCAGCCCGGGTCTCCCTCTTTTACTTCACCAGAGACTGGAGACTTGTTCTGCCTGCAATATGTCCATAGTAAGTAAGAGGAAGTCTATGGACCACTCCAAGAAGGGAATTTACAGGTTAATGCTTAAAAAAATTAGCTCGCACTTTCCGATGTTTCTGATTCTCTAAAAATAACTCCAATCTTATTCACTTTGACCATCCATACTTTCTGCTTTCTTTGACACAGAACATGTCCTCCTTCCCCCCCCCCCCCCCCCAAAAAAACATATAAAGAACTTCAGCCCCACAAGACTTTTTGTTTTGTTTTTCTAATTGTAGAAAAAGACAAAAATCTGTTATGTGCCATATGTTACATAAGAAGGTGGGGTAGAAAGGGGGAACCAATTGCAAGGATCTACAAATAACCCCTTCCCTGGTTGATAGACAACAGAAATGCGGGTGAAGGGAGACACCAGACAGTGTTAGATATGACAAAATAATAATAATTTATAAATTATCAAGGTTTCACGAGGAAGGCGGAGCAGGGAGGGAGGGGGGAAATGAGGAACTGCTACCAAGGGCTCAAGCAGAAAGCAAATGTTTTGAGAATGTTGAGGGCAACAAAAATACCAATGTGCTTGACACAAAGCATGGATGGATGGATTGTGGTAAGAGTTGTGCAAGCCCCAACTCTTTTTTTTTTTTTTTAAAGAGAGGTGATTGATTTTCTTCTATCTGTGCTAAATCCCATGTAAGCAGCTTCATTTTTACTTTATAAATATATTGGGTTTCTGAGGCAGGATGCCTTTAAAGCTTCTGAACTAAGAGGGAAGAAAAAAATGGAAACAGGGCTGAGCCCCGGTGGCGTAGTGGTTTTGTGCGGGATTGCGGCCCACTTGAGACGGCGGTTCAATTCCAGCAGTGGGGCTGGGCCTCCTACTCCCACCAGCGGAGAGCAGTGATGCCCGCCCCCCCAAAAAAATTCAGTCAATCTCTCGAAATTCTTTGGGGCTGAGCCCCGGTGGCGTAAGTGGTTGAGTGCGGAACTGCAGCCCGCAGGCTTGGCGGTTCAAATTCAGCGGTGGCTGGGTAGAGCCCACGACCACCAGAGGCAGTGATATCCACAAAAAAAAAAAAAAAAAAAAGGAAACCTCCCCAAAAGCAAACAAAATCTAACCCAGCTCAAGTCAGCACTGTGGGGCGAATTCACAGGGACTCTGGAGGACAGGGTAGAACTGGTCCAGATGGCCATTTGGCCACCGGGAGGAGGGCCCCTCCTGCTCAGAAACATGTATACATGTGTGCTTGTGTGTGTGCTCAAACATAATCAGGCCTTCTGGAAGACACCCTATCAGATTAGGAGCTTACCTCCCTGACGAATGTGGGCCTGCGTTGATTTCTGACCCAATGATTAAAGTGGTAACAACCCAGCCGCTCATCTTCTTTGTCTTTGAGTGTTGATGAAAATCTTTCAAAGCGGTTTTCAAAAAAAAAAAAAAAAAAAAGATTTGTTTACACCATCATCTATTTGTAGGCAGCTCTCCCGGCCTCTGCTCCACGTAGACTACTTCCAGTGAGCAATTGGGAGCCAATTCATGAGTGGAACAGAGATTACTAAACAAATAGACCATACTGAGGAACTGAGTCTGAATTTCACCAACCCCCTACTCCAGCAGGCGTTGCAACTGCTTAGCCAAGCTGTTTGGATGGGGTGAAGTTAGTTACCTTGGTTCGTGATCTGCTTTGATGGACAGATATTAAAAAATCCAGTCTGATAGTCCCTCACCTGAAGGTACCAGTGTTTGACCAGCCTCAGGAGGTTTTTCAGCTTGGTCGGTTGATGCTTCACAAAGTCCCTCTGTAGCTCGCTGAAGGATGGAGAGAATATTCCTGGGTAACCACGGGCCTTAATCAGACTCTCATAGACCTCAGGTGGCGGCTGGAAGTTGGGAACCCAAGGTCCTGAGAAGAGATAAAGTAAATGGAGAGAATGGAGACTAGGGAGTCTCAGGGTGATGAGCAGGCCCCGAGGGAGGGCCTATGAATTCAGCAGTTGTGGCAGTCATGTATTCGTGATGTCAATTTCATGATTGGATGTAGGGGTGGAGTCTAGACTGTTCATCTGGAGAGAGCCAATGAGTAGCCGATGAGGCCTTCGTGTGGGCCTGGTTTTCTCCTGGGAATTCTGGGAAGTCTTGTGGTATTTCCCAATTGGAGAAGAGAGACTTGACTCTCAGTCTCTGGCAGTCAGTCTCTGAAATGACGAACCACTGACAAGACAAGATGGCAGCATCCGAGGAACTGGAGGAGCCGGAGGAGAAGCCACATGGCCTTACCCTAATGGAACCAGACCTCTGAAGCTGGAGAAGCCACATGGAGACCTCTGCCAGTGCTGAGTTGCTTCTACCACCACTGGATGCTGTTGATGGACCCTGAGCCCTGGAAGCAAGAAGTCATGGGGAGACCCCTACCAGCACCAGTATGCTTCGACTGCACGTGCCTCATGAGTCAGAAGGAGACTTTATAGACTGGTATCAGACATATGGGCTAATGTTGCATTTATGACCCTGGACTGGACTGGGTTGGGATGCTTTCTCAATGTTCCGTTCCTCTTGTATATAAACCTTTCCCTTATATTCATATGCGTGTCTATGAATTGGTTTCTCTAGTCTACCCAGACTAACACAGTAGTGTCCCCTCTCCAGAGACACTTGAAGCCTCACACCCTCAGCGATCAAAGCTATGTCTTAATGACTTGTTCTTCTGATGAGATTCTTTCCTTGGACAATGGAAACTCCCATTCCTCAGCCACTCGAAGATTAGCTGTCTCCCTTGGTGTCCCCAACACCCCCAGTTCTCCTGGACCTCTGTTTTGGAGCTTTTCTCTCTGTGATTATTTGATCCTCCAAATGCCGGTAGGGGAGATGTGGCCCAGGTTAAGAAAGCTGGGTTCAAGGAGAATATGTGTCTCAGGAAGGATGGCCGTCCATGACAGACATCACTAAACCATCCCCACACGCTTTCTTGTTAAGATTGGATGACATTTCAGGGACCTTTTCCTTGTAGCCTTTCCAATGTGTTATTACCAGCAGGCCCATGAGGTGAAACCTATTTATTCTCTAGGGTGGGAGCCTAAAATCGTTTAACCCAAATAGCCAGGATGCTTGGCCTGAAGGCAAACAAAAAGTATCAGAGTAAAAGCCCAGGAGACGCAGCCCTGAGTCAATGACTCAGGGAAGTTGGCAGATAAATACACTTACTTGGGATAACTATGGCTCCTCTACATTGTGACCTGGAATTCTCCAGAGGCATGAAGCCCATTTTACTTGCTCCCCAGTTCTCTCTCTCTCTCTCAAAACATTTTTTTTCATTTAAAAATTTCATTGCTGCGTATATACATAGAACATCAATACCACATAGCATTCAAGTCCATGACATAATAATCAATATTGCTTTCTTGCTCACTTCCCCAAATATGCTTCCCTGATTAACATAACCTCATGATCTTTCTCCCTCTTTTTGTTATGAATTAAGTGAAGCTTTACAGATCTTCTAATGATCAATACACAATCGGATTTAACTCATCCATGACAGGAATGTCAATGTACCACCACTTATCCCACTTCCTGCCTTGGTTTCTGTTTTTTTTTTTTAACCCTCGGAATGCTGTCCCTGAGTCAATGCTGTCCTTTTTTTCCCTCTTCCATGGTTAATTACGCTAATACACAGGGAGTTCACTTCCAGACCTGAAAGGTAAGAGGCATAGTCTTGGGGATCCCACTGGTTTTTATCCAACCAACGAATTGGGTGAAGGTTTACAGAAGTCCACTTCCATTCAGCTATCCGTACCCATTCTGCTTCCTGTCATGGATTGCATTTCCCACGATGTGACATCACTTTATCCCACTTCCTATCTGTTTCCTGTTTTCATGCCTAACCCGTCTCCACTATTTTCTTGTGTAAATGCTGCCATTCTTGCCTCCTCTGGTTAACTATACTAAGGGGTTCCTGTGTTCCTAGTGTTATTGTTCCCCTTCTAGACCTGTCTATTGTTTGGCCAAAAGTTGAGGCATGGACAGGGGAACAGAGAAGTAGGTGAGGGATGGGGTGTATGTGAGTTCCTATTCCTGCCCTATGACAGACATCACTAATCCATCCCCACACTCCATGTTCCCACTTCCCTACCAGTTTTTCCTCAGGATCATCTCCCCAGTACATTGCTTGTCTTCAGATCCTCAGATGGGGGTCTGCTTCTGGAAAAATGCAACCAAGTACGGGCCCCTGCACCCACAGTAAGCATCCCTGCAGCCCACTAGTTTATTGTATCCCCTCCCAAGCCCCCAGAATGCCTTGTTCTTGTCCTCTGAACACTTGACCCCTATTTGCAATCATCCGTTTGTTCTATGACTCATGCTAATCTCTGTTTCCTCAGGGCGGGGGTCAATGAGGACCAGAGTTGGGCCAGGCCTGTGCACTGGGGACCCCAGCCCGCAGCACAGGGCAGGAAGGCCGGCCTGGGTCAGGTCTGATGAGGGAGGGAACCGCTTGTCCCCCAAGGGCAGCCTATCAAGGTGAGTAGCCCCCCCCTCCTCACTCCCACTTACCCAGGGCCCTGTAGGCAGGCACGATGGTGATGGTGACATCTGCGATCTCACTGGCCTGCATGGTGAGGACGAGAGCATCGGGGACTCCCTGAGCCACGTAGATGTCCTCCAGCCCCAGGGCCAGCAGGTCTCGGCGATGTCCCAGTTTTTTCTGCATCAGGCTCAGGACGGCCTGGTGGCCGCTGGCCTCCTCCCGGAAGCTCTGGAAGCAGCCCAGGAACACCACCAACTCCACCTCGCCAGCTTTCCTGAGCACCGTGCCGTTTCCAAAAGAGCCCGCCTGCGGAACAAACACCTGTCACCCTGCATGCGCCTGATCGACTTCACACCCAGCAGCCCGTTGGCGAGTGCCCGGGGAGGCATAAACGGTTAAGGGCTTGACCACTAACTATAAGGCTAACTGCTGGGCCCCCCACTCCTCACTCCACCCTACACCCCCCCCACCCCCCAGCAGCCCACCAGTGGCGATCTGCTTCCAAAAAGGTCACACCTTGAGATTCCTGTGGAACACCGTCAGACTCAGACACACTGGTTGGTTGCCAGGAGATGGAAGCGGCTTCCATGGCAACCCACAACCATAAGGACATCCTATTTGATGCTCGCCACCGCCCCGAGGGGGCAGTACTCATGCCCCCACTTTCTAGGCAAGAAGACCAAGAGAACAAGAGGCTTGCTTGCTCATGGTCTCAGCCAGCATTGCTGGGACTAACCCAGACAGTCAATCTCCAGACTTTCTGCTTCTTTAGATGCCCAGGCTTCCCATCTACCAAGTGGGAATTGTCATGTCTGTTTTCTAAGGTTGATTTGAGGGTCATTCCAAGGAGCCCAGGCGGAGTGACAGGTTTCAGCACCCGGCAGCTGTGCTGCGGCTTGGTGGTTCAAGTCCACCGGCTGCACCTCTCCTGGGTCACAGGATTTTCTTGGCAGTCTTCCTGTTCCAGAACTCCCTTAGTCATCAGGCCCTAACTTTCACAGAGCTGGTGGGAAGGGGGGCTTCAAATCCCTGACCATTTTGGTTAGGAATTGGGTGAAAACTGCCATCAAGTCCTCCGTGCAAACCTCCTGAAGCCCAACTCATTCAGGGACAACATCCCCTCACCTCAACCCACCCAATGGCCAGGCTTTCTGTGCTGGGCACGACAGTCCAGAAACAATCCTTGACCACCGGCCTGGGGTCCTTGACGGCCTCTAGCACTTAGGGATTGTCAGGGGAGAAGAGGTTATGGTCTGTGAGAAGGTTTTCAGGGCTAAGAAATGGCTGCTTCCCGCCTTCCATCTTTATCCTCTTTGTAGCGTCCCCTCTCCCCTGTCTTTTCCTCCTTCCAGCCGCTTCCTGCTCAGGGCTGTGGGCAAGGGTCTAGGAAATCTGTGTGCGTCAGACTGGCGCTCCAGCCCCAGAAGCCAGGTTCGGGCAAGAGTGATAATAATGTTTCTGTTTCATAACACTTTCCAGCAACCACTAATCATTGAACCTTTGCTGCCTCATCTGAGGGAACGTGGGCCTCAACCCACGAGGTCAGAAATTCAAAACCACCAGGTGCCAGGTGCTCCGAGGGAAGAAGACGAGGCTTTCTGCTTTCTGTAAAGAGCTGTCATCTTAGAAACTCGCTTCCACTCTTCTACTCTGTCCTAGAGGGTCACCAGGGCTCACAACAGACTTTGCCCCGACGGCACTGAGGGGAGTGGTGGTGGTGGTGATGATGACGGCGCCATGTCTGTTCTATTGTGTACAGAGTTGCTATGGTTTGAAACAGACCGGACCACACCTAAAACAATGATGACGTCATCATATCGATAATGATACTCTGAATTTCCCAGGACAAGAGCAAGGGCTTGGGAGATAAAATGAGTTCCATGGCACAGAGCCTATGTACGTGAAGAAGCCGGATCTTTCTGGCAGCAAAACACGTCTGGGTCTTGTTTCTGAACCGGAGGGGAGATGGGTGAAAAGAAGGGGTGGGGGGCCTGAGAGCATTGGGCTCAGTGTCAGGAGTCCCCATTCTTGTCTTGTCTCCGCCACCGACTTGCTGTGTGATCAAGGGGACATCTCTCACCCTCTCTGTGCCTTGGTGTTCTTCATGGTTAATTGTGGGACCGGCTAAGACGGTGTGATTCTCTTGGATTTTGACCCTAGCTAGGACAGGAGGCGGCATGAGCCAGCTGGAGGAAGGGTTTAGGGCAAACCTCTCAGGGGGACGGTCCAGAGTCCTGGCTGTGGAATAAAACAGACAGACTATGGTTTTAAGACTAGCTGTGCGACCTTATGCAAATCATTTCCCTTCTCTGAGCCTCTAAAAAATATTCTTATGGTGAAAATATGCAGAAAATACAAGGAACGCGCCTCCAGTCAGCCAGTTAGAATCAACAGAGATACACACCTGGATTCATTTGCTTCATCTAAACCATTTTGAAGTGAATTTCAGATAACAGAATACTTTATCCCTAAAATCTTTAGCTGTAAGCAGACTACAATGGAGTACAAATACAACTTCTTCTCGCACTCCAAGCTCAAGCTCACTGTCATCGGTCGATGTCCTGACTCACGGTGACTTCTGTAAAACAGGGTAGATCTGCCCCTATACAAAGACCCTTCTTTCTCCCAAGGAACTAACTGCTGGTAAATTTGAACTACCGACCTTGAGAATTGTAGCCCAGAGTGCAACCCCTGTGCCACCCGAGCGCCCTTCCTGTGCATTAGGAAACAAGCAAACAAAACAATTCTCGTCACTCACTCTCCCGTGAGACTCCCTTTATTGAGGCGCGATGGGACCGACCCCACAATATCCCCAGCGTCCGCCTGTCTTACAGCTACCCAGACCAACAACGCTTCTCTTCCCTCACCTAACACCCAGGCCCTACAGAACTTTCCCAATGCCTCCAAGTTCAACTTTACTGATGGATTCTTCAAGCCAGAACTCAACCAAAGCCCATGCGCTACATGGGTGGCCTCCAAGCCACCACTCTGCTCACCTGTCCAATGGGGGAAGGCAGGACATCCCAGATGCCATCTGCTTAGGGGGTCGATGAGTGTACCTTAGTAGACTTGTTCTGCTCAAGGCAGCCGTGTGGCCGGGGATAGGCAGGGAAATGCCTGCCAAACCCAAGCAGCAGGGGTTAGCGGTGGGTCGGCGAGGGTTCTCCAGCCTCATGAGGGATGCAGCCCTTCAGACCAGGTTTGCCCAGTCTTTGCTCAGGCGTGGAGGACACGAGTCTCACCTGGACAACCTTCAGCACCCGCACCTCCTGCCCCAGGCAGTGCTCCGCCTGGAAGTCCTCTTCCCTCAAGACCCGCTCCACAGCTTGCACGACCTTCTTCAGCTTGGCTTTCCATTCCCGGCTGGGCAGCAGGCACTGAGCCACGAAGGAATCCAGCCTGGAGGCAGGGGTGTCAAACAGCTCCTGAGCCAGCGCCATCCTGGCCCCAGAGTACCAGGGCTGGACAGATGCAAACGTACACCTGTCCTGGACACACACGCCTCCACTCCTTTAAGGCACCACCTTGTCAGTTGACTCGCACCCTGCCCGGGGTCAAAGGGCTGGAGCAGGGAGGAAACCAGGGATGACTGGACCGCTCGCAGCTGCCCCGGGAGGAGTTCCTCGCGGAGACAGTGATGTGAGGGACACTGGGCGGAGGCTGGAAGTGGGAGCCACCTTAAAGAGTCTGGTGTCAGGCCAGCCCATCTGCAGTGAGTTTCGGATTCCCAGCCTTCTGAGTTTCCCTTTTATGACGTTTGGAAACCGAAATGCCTTTGATTTGGTCATTGGGGAAGCTACTCTGCCAGTAAATGGGAGTTGAATGGCAGTCCCATTCAACCAGGCCACCTACCTTGCAAAAAGAGAAAAAATAAATAAATAAAAAGGAAACGGGAGGCAGGCCCAGAAAGAAAAGGGACATCGGTGTACCGTTGCTCCAGCGTTTGCTATTTTTCTGTTTCGTTCTTGCTGGAGATTTGTCTTTGTTTCATTGTGTTATGGTTGCTGTGCCGCTCACTTGTGTCCTGGTGTGATTTTTGCATGAGTTTCTCTAGATAAAACCCAGAGCAGTGAAGCCGACAGAGACAACTGGACCAAGAGATTCAAAGGGACGTGACAGGGGAGGCTGGCAGGAACTTGGGAGCTAACATAGAGTACAAGGAAGAAGAAACATGCAGGAATTGATTGGGGTGATGGTTGCACAACTCGTATGGATGTGATGGGAAGGTCTGCTGGAGAATCTGTATCTCCATGAAATTGTTAAAGATAAAACTTAAAAAAGACGAAGAAGAAAGAGAAGGGACTTGCTCAGGGCGGGGACCAGAAGTGAAAACTGCAGGGTCAGACAAAACAGACTTGAAACTCAGCCTGCTCCTGACTACGTCACTGCTTTTTCTACATTACCCCCTAATTGTTTTCCTTTCCTTTTTAATCATTTTATTGGGGCCTCTTAGAGTTCTCATCACAATCCAGACAGCCATCCATTGTGTCCAGCGCATTTGTACACAGGCTGCCATCATCCTCATCAAGACATTTTCTTTCTACTTGAGCCCTTGGTATCTTGGTAGTTTCTCTTTCCCCTTCCCACCCCCACCTTTCCTCTCTCCCTCCCTCCCTCCCTCATGAACCCTTGATAAATTATAAATTATTATTTTCATATCTTAGCCATCTACTATCTCCCTCCTCCCATAGTTCTGTTATTCATCACCCTGGGTGATGGTAGTTATGCATGGATCATTGTGATCGGCTCCCCCTTTCTCCCCATACCTTCCCCCCACCCTCATGGTATTGATACTCCAATTATTGTTCCTGAGGGGTTTATCTGTCCTGAATTCCCTGTGTCAAGAGCTTTATCTGTACCAGTGTACATGCTCTGGCCTAGCCAAATTTATAAGGTAGAACTGGGGTTATGATAGTTAGGAGAAGGAAATATTAAAGAACTACAGGAATGTTGTGTGTTTTGGTGGTGCTATGCTGCACCCTGGTTGGCTTGTCCTTTCCTTGTGACCCTTCTTTGAGGGGCTGTCCAATTGTCTACAGATGGGCTTTAGCTCTCCACTCCGTTCTTTCGCACCGATATGATTGTTTACTTTGGGTCTTCTGATGCCTGACAACATCCTGTCCACACAGCATGATCACACAGCTCATGTGCTTCTTCCATGTGGGCTTTGTACTTGATCAAACCCCGCCAGGCTTTCTATGAACTCCTTGCCATCGATTTTAGACCACTTGTTGCTCCTTATCCTTGGGCTTATTGTCTCCCCCTCTTCCTTTCCCCCACCTCCCTCTCTTCCATGTTCCCCACCCCCGTCACCCCTGCCCCAACTGTCGGTCCCATTGTTTTCTCTTCAGGATTGTTTATTCTGCCTATCTTCCAGGTCTGTCTGTTGATACCTCTTGATTTTTATTTGACAGCATAACATGGAGCATCTTCTCCTGTCAATGGATGGTTGTCTATGGCATCATTTTGTACTGATAAGAAACAACTGATGTGATTTATGAATCTTAAACTTTCTTCGTCTTTGTCCTTTAGTACTGCGTGCTTTTGCTTTGCCATGTGTTATTGTAGTGAGGGCCATTTTGGTTCCCTTATCCTTTCCCCTTGGTGTCTGTTTTTCAGGTGTCATTTTAACATAGCTCCTTAGTGATAACCATGAATATTACACTTAAGAGACTGTCTGAAAGGGATCACACGCGAAGTGCCTGGGTATCGTGGGAGAGAAATGTGCAACAGAACTCAAAATCATAAAAGAGACCAGAATTCCTGCTCAGATGGAGACTCCTGGGACCCCCCCCCCCAAACTTTGGTCCTTACCCCCTTTGGGTCTGAACTGAACTTACCTCCCTGTTGAAATAATTAACCCTCTGCGACCCAAAGGGTAGCATCTACCCCAGGATAAAGTTCAGAAGGTTAAGAAAGGAGGCGGGATGGAAACAGGAAACACAGGGAAGGAGTGGGACGAGGGGGAATCAGAATGCGTATGAACTGTTGGGAGCTACGAGCAAGATCACAGCCATTTCATCTTGAGATATCAGTCACTTCAGTCAAATCAGCCTTGCTGCTTATTTGTTATCATAGGCCTTGACTTTCCAGAGTGTCCAGCAAACCTGTAGCATGTTAGTTGCTAGCTGAACCCTGCTGGGAGTCTAATTGATCCCCTCAGTTATTATGTACAACTGATCAAAAAAAGTCAGTTAGAAATTAAATGCCAAGATCATGAGTGCTGGAATCCTTCTTTCGTGTGCTCATGGTTTTTGTTATTTAAAAAAAATTGTATAAATAGCATGTGGGAAATTGGGATGAGAGAACTCACTACACAGCCATGTTGCTGGAAGAATATGTGGCCGACTAGTCTCCAAATAAAAGCTAGTTCTCTCAGGCTGAGCCCCGGTGCCGTAGTGGTTGTGTGCGGGACTGCAGCCCACAGGGCTGGTGGTTCAAATCCAGCAGCAGCTCTCCAGGAGCAAGGCTAGGCCTCCTACTCCCACCAGGGCAGTGATGCAAAAAAAAAAAAAAAAAAAAGCCAAAAAACTAGTTCTCTCTCGCTCTCTCTGTCTCTCTCTGTCTCTCTCTCTTTCACTTGGAGTGGTTATTGATCAGGTTCAATTGCTTCAGGGCATGAACCTTAACTTTATAGCTCACAATCATGGAACATAAAATCACGATCCGCTCTGTAAACTTTCTCCTAATTCCCAATAAAACAAAAGTTTAAGTTACGTTTAGAACCCCCGGGAAAAAGGATAGCTTCTTGGTGGTTGCCATGAATATTATAGTGAAGCGTCTGTCTGAATGGGATCATATTTTCAGATCTGGAACCAGCTTCACCCCCGTGGCTCAATTATTCAGCTAGATGGTAGACCAGCCGATAGGGCTAACAGAAGATCTGGTGGTGCAGTGAGTTAGGCATCAACTTGTTAACAAAGAGGTCCATGCTTCAAATGCACCCACAGCTGCTGGGGGGGGGGGGAGAGGGGGGCTTGACGCTGCTCTGCGCTGTAGAGATTCCAAGTTTCAGAAACCCTCGGGAGAAGCCACCCTCTGTGCCTTCGGACCTTCCTGAGTCAGACGGGGCACAATGGTCGCGGGGTATAAGGTGAATAGTTACCCTGGAGAGGTATGTACTCCTTAGAACCAGGAGCTGTGTGGATCAAAAGGGCAGCGTTTTCAGAAGGCTGGAGGCAGGAAGTTCAGGAGGCAGGAAGGATTATGGAAGGAAGGAACCATGGGAGCAGAAACACTAGGAGAAAATGGGATGGGGGATGCCGTCCTGTGGGGATGATAAAATGGATATGATTTATTTCGTGGAAAACTTATTTTTTTTCTGGGAACCTTTGCTCGAATCACAATAAAAAGTAACTCATCATGATATTTTCAAGGTCCATCTATATTGTGGGAGCCCTGAGAGTATAGTGGGTTTACATGCCAGGCTGCAAACCTCAAAGTCAGATGTTCAAACTCACCAATCAATTCTCGGGGAAAAGATAAGACTTTTTGCTCCTGTAAAGACTGATAGCCTTGGAAACCCAAAGGGGCAACATTATTTTGTCCATAGGACCCCTGTGAATCAGAATTGATTTAATACCAGTGAGGGTTTTTGTTCTGTTTTAATCCGTATTGTAGCATGTGTCAGGACTTCATTTATCTTTAGGGCTGAGTAATATTCCATTGCATGTAAGTATGATGTTTTGTTTATCCATTCATTTGTTGATGAACATTTAGGCTGTTTCCACTTGGGGCTACTGTGAATAATGCCGCAGTGAACACCGATGCATAAGTATTTATTGTGTTTATAAGGTTAATCCTTTTATTGTTGTATATTTATTTAAAAAATCATTTTATTGAGGGCTCTTACAGCTCTTATCACAATCCAGATAGCCATCCATTGTGTCGAGCACATTTGTACATATGTTACCATCATCATTTTCTTTTCTTTTTTTTATGGCATCACTGCCCTCTGGTGGTTGTGGGAGCTACCCAGCCTTGCTCCTGGAGAGCTGCTGCTGGATTTGAACCGCCAACCCTGTGGGCCGCAGTCCCGCACACAGCCACTACGCCACCGGGGCTCAGCCCACCATCATCATTTTCAAAACACTTTATATTTGAGCCCTTGCTATCAGCTCATTTCCACCCACCCCTCTCCCATTTGTCTTCTTATTCATTTTTTACATACATTTTCACTTTTTTAATCGGACCTTTAACCTCTCACATTCTACCATACTTTTGACTTCACGTTATTTATTCACAGAATGGCCTTACTACTAATACCGACTCTTCAGGTAAAGTGCACAGATTAAGCCTGAAATGATATATGCAAAACATGGAGTAGGAGGAGTACCCGGTAAATGCAAATATTGCCATTCAAGCACTGAATATTCATTGCATGCCTGCTAGGCGGCTGATATCAGGAAGATAAAGCAGTGTTTGTTTCCCACCACCCCAAGGAAGTCCCAGAGCAGCAGGGAGCTAAGAAAGGAGACTGAGAGTCCGGTGCCTTGTGTGATCAGAAAAAGCACATGGCGGCCTGATGGAAGCCCAGCGGCAGATGAGCTGCTCTGGAGTCTCATGTTGTGAATGGACACCTGCTTCAGATGAGTCTTTTTTTGTGGCATCACTGCCCTCTGGTGGCAGTGGGAGGCCCAGCCTTGCTCCTGGAGAGCTGCTGCTGGATTTGAACCGCCAGTCCCGCTGTAGGCCACAGTCCCGCACTCAACTGCTACGCCAGTGAGGCTCAGCCCAGATGAGTCTTAAAAAGATACATCTTCCCCTGGCCAGGGAAGAGGCCATAGCTGGACAAAGACTTAGAAGTGTGACTAATCTGTGCGCTAGGGGCTTAGTTGTCAAATATGGGGAGACACGACCATCGAGCGTGTGGATCGTGGGTCACTCCTGGGGCCTTGCAGGAAGAGTCAGTTTTTCCGGATGAGCATGATGGTGACACAGTCTTTGATGTCCAGATCGCGAAGGCTTCGCCGATTCCTCAGCGTCCGACCTTGGAACTTTAGTATCTGATCTTCTGTATTAGGCCCTCCAGCCTCCTCAATCTTGTTTTTCAAGTCCAAGATGAAGTCATCAGGGTTGATGGCATAAGGTTTGTTCTGGCCATTAGTTTCCTTCACAAAGACCTGAATCTCAGGCGGGAAGATTTCCAGCACCCGGATGCGCACCTTCGAGAAGATCCCATAATCCGAAAGGCTCTGCCTATTGCTGAGCGGTTTTCGGTCCCCGCCTGGTTCCTGGAAGGAGAGACGTAAGTTTCCAGACAGATAGCACCTATCCTTAATCTCTTGCTTCATTTTCCAAATGGGACTGTAGGGGTCCACTGAGAGTGTGTAGTCATCCTCCCCCATGATCCGCAAGGTCACTTGGACGTCTCTCGCGCTCTGAAAGGGAGACGGGGATAGTTGAGGGTCCCTGGGTGATCAGGACTGAGTGCTGTCTCCAAAGCCCCTCATTCTGCCCACAGACCATGCAACCCGCCACCCCTGACAGAGACATCTTTACATCTCATGATGATTGACACCAGACATGAACTGGGTCTGGCCCAGACAAAGCAAGGCCTTTGGTGGTCTGAGGCTTCTAGGACCTTGGGTCATCCTCTGTCCTCCAATGAGGATAAATGATTTCACATGTGTGAGGCATTGGTCGTGGCGTGCCAAGAGATGCAATGGACTCGAGGCTGACTCCTGCACTAGCAAGTCTGGAAAGAGCCCCCCCAAAATCTGTCCAGGGGCTGAGGCCCGGTGACGTAAGTGGTTGAGTGCGGGACTACGGCCCGCGGGCTTGGCGGTTCAAATCCAGCGGCGGCTCTCAGGAGCAGCACCCACGACCACCGGAGGGCAGTGATGCCCCCCCCCAAAAAAAATCTGTCCATAAGTCGCTGGTTCTCGAAATCAAATACTTTCATGCATTGGAGGCTAATGAGATTATGCAAAAGATCAATTCAATTGAGGATAAGGTGCTTTCTCTAATAGTCTAGGGCAGTCCCGGTTCATGTCTGTGGTCCTTAGCTTTTCATCCCATGCCCTTTCACTCTCAAAAGTATCCTGGTTTGAAAGGTATATTATAGGAATGCATCTGTTAGATCTGCATCTGCAAATATGGAATTGTCATGTTATTTTAAATGAGTTACTGAAAAGCTGAATGATTTAAGTGAAAAAGTAAAAACATGCACACACACACACACACACACACAAAACCTAGGCTGCACAACCAGACACAGAAAAGAGGCTGTGTATGGATGGTATATCCATGGAAGGAAATGGGAGAACTTGATCTGTAGATGTTCGGAAAGGTATAGACCTGAGAATCTGGGGGTAGAGATAAAAAGAAGATGAATTGCTTTGTATATACCTTTCAACAATTAACTAAAAGACATACCATAGCCACCTTACTTTTCCACAAAGTATAAAATAATAGTAATAATAATAACCCTTATGCTTATGGGACAGGGGTCTCAGCAAGAAATAGAAGTCCTGGCCTGTCCCCTGCAGGCACCTGTGGATGCATGCAGCCAATTTGACCTGGAGGTTGTGGCCCCCCATTTCGCCGTGTGGTGGGCCTCTAACTTGTTTCAGGTGCAGCAGGGCTGATGGGCACAGTGGCAGAATGTCCCCATGGGGTCTGACAGGTGGGCCCAGGGGACAAACTCATTCTGGGAGTAGCAGTTTGGAGGGCATTAGACATCTCGGTGCATTTCTAGAGAGAGTCCAGGCCTGGGACGGGGACCTGGGGCAGGTTCAACGAGGGGAGCAGCGATCTACGCAGAAGGAAGGAATGCACAGGCAGAGCTGGGGTCTGCGGGGGGTGGGGGACCCTGTGCTATGGCTCTCATTTCTGGGTGTATCTATCCATCTCCGATTCCACTTCAAGAAGGGGAACTTCCAACCCAACACAATGACGCTTGTAATGTGACACCCATCTCTCGATGGGCTATGGAGGGGGCAGGCACTGCGCTACTCATTTTCCAGAGGGAAGAGTTGTGGCCCGGGCATTTTCAGGAGCAGGGCAGGAAATGCGCACCTGGTTAGCCAGAACCTCCCTAGGGATGGGGTTGGGGGATCTGTGGGTGCTGGGGCAGGAGTTGTGGGAGAATCTTGGGGGTTGAAGTGAAGTCACCTTTGGTCACAGCGCAGGGGTGGGGTCATACCTGTACGTGCCAACCCTCGCCTTCAATCCAGCAGCAGGGCTGTTGTAGGCAGTACACAGCTTCTGCAGCTACCAAGTCCCACCTCTTCCCCTTCCCCAGGTTATTGGTGGGGTCAGCTGGGTCCAGGATGATAGGTCTGGGGGAGGAAAGGGGTGCACCTGAGTCACATTCCTGTCTCTGACCTCTGGAGCTCAGAGGGTTTCGGTGCTTGTCTCTGTGTCGGGTGGGCTCCCTGAATGCCGAACCTTTTGGTTCAAGAGGGGGACTATAACCAAGGCAGGCCCAGTCAAGCTTTATCTCTGATTTTCTGCTTGCGATGCCAGAGCGATGGTCTATTACAATGGTTTGCAACCTTCCTCGTGCCTCCACGCTTTAATGTAGTTCTTCATGGTATGGTGACCCCCCCTACCCGCCCCAACCCTAAAATGATTTCCTTTGCTACTTCATCGCTGTCATTTTGCTACTGTTATGAGTCAGGCGACCCTGTGAACGGTCATTTTTTTGCTCCGCAAAGGGGTCGTGACCCACAGGTTGAGAACCACTGGTCTATTGGGAGGTCCATTTCCAGAGGGGACACTTAGGTCTCCCACAGGCAGGAAGGGATCTGTTGGCAATAAAACGAACACCTCGAATGGTTACGCTGAGTGATTCCCAGGCTGAGGACCCTGGTCACATAGGGACGGGTCTAGATCATGGTCATACCTGAAGCTTCTATCTCTGGAATTTAAAAGGACGGGATCCCTCAACTTTAAAAACAAACAAACACGTGTGTGATGTGGGTTTTCTCTCCCCTGTCGGTGAAACCCTCCCCCACCCCCCTCACCTGCATTCCTTCAACTTTTGCTTGATATGGTCTCTGACCACCTGGTTTTGGAAGTCGTAGTACTTGGTCCAGTAGATGCAGATGTTTTCATGGTCCCTGAGGAGTCTCATCACAGCTGCGAAGCCTTCATCCATCTCAAAGTGCTCATTCCTGTCGGTACCCATTTCCCAGGCGTAGATGGTCAGCAACTCCAGCGCGTATTTGGATGGCAAGGGTTCTTTTCGATATTTAGGTTTCAAGTACTGTAGGGAAACCGAGAGAGCGATAAAATCAAAGAGTGAGAGCGAGAGAGAAATTCCTCCGGGAATTTCCAGTTTCTTCCAGGTCTCCGTCAGACTTCATGAGCTTTCTCTTCCATGAGGCACATGCATTCGTCAAGGGTCCTGTTCCTCGGCCGAGAACAAATAAAGGAATGAACAGTCACGGTGTTAGCTGTTGGCTTATGCCCCACCCCAGAGATTTATCAGAGTCCTATATTGCAAATATGACAGTGCCTAAAAATGGCGGTTTTGTTATGTTGCCATGGCAGAGTAGAGTTGGGTCGTAAACCTAATCCCTTCTGAAGTACGGAAAGAGGAGAAGAGACACAGAGACCCACACTCTCAAGGGAGTCTGGGTGTCACGTGAGGCTCTGTCTATAAGCAAAGGACACCAAGGATTGCTGGCACACACCAAACACTAGCTATCTTTGAAAAAGAATCCGGTTGTGAGAACATACGATCTTTTTTCTTGTTTATGGAGATAGTCATCCATTTACTGTTTGACCAGAGTTCCCCATACCAAAGTTTGGGTAATGGAGGAGGTGCTGCAGGGGATCATTTATTGGGGCCAACAGCGTTCTTCATGGAATGGGGTCCCTAGGCATGCTACTGAAAATAGGGGAGGGTGGTGACTGGGCTCAGGATGGGACGGAGTTAAGGGTTAGAGTTTGGGGTGAAATGGGAGAGGAGCACTGGGTTGGGTTGAGACAGGGAATGAGAACAACCAGGTAAGTGTGGCTTAGCGTAGAGGAAGTCGGTCGGAGGTGGGGGCTGGAATAGGAATGGGTGGGAATAGGAGATATCAAATTGAGATTAGGGTCTGAGCCCCGGTGGCGTAGTGGTTGTGCGCGGGACTGCGGCCCACTGGGACGGAGGTTCAATTCCAGCAGTGGGGCTGGGCCTCCTCCTCCCACCACCTGAGGGCAGTGATGCCAAAAAAAGAGAGAGAGAGAGAGAGAGAGAGAGAGAGAGAGATTGAGATTAGGGGTGGGATTGGAATGCAGGCAGGCAAGGTTGGGGGCTTGGGAAAGGACGTTGGGATGGGGTTAGGCAGGAGGTTGGAGGTGGCCCTGGGACTGAGGACAGATTTGAGCTGTAGTTGTCGTGAGACATGGAGATGCTGTTGGGAAGGGAGTGAGGCCGGAAGATAGGTGGGCATGGCTCTGGGGTTAGGACTGAAGTTGGGGAAACAGGTGGGTACGAGGTTAGAATGGTAGTGAACAGTTAGGGGTGGAGATGGGAATGGTGTTTGGGGTATTGAAAGGACAGCGTGGGTTGGGGTATGAGGTTCAGAGACCGTTTTGCCTTGGAATTCTAAGTCAGATCCACTTGTCACCAGGGGACCCCTCAGAACCACTCCTGGGACCATAGCTATTTTGGGGGGTGGATGGGTGAGTGGATGATCTCTGAGGGGGATGGGTGGCCAGGAGAGGCCCTCCCCAGTGCTGCGGTGCTGAATCTTCCGAATTTTAGTCCTCGGACTCCCAGTCCTCGGCAGTAGGTGGTATGTCCAGGGGAGGTTCCAGATCCTGGGCTGCCTTCTTCCTGTTCTTGGTAGGAGGTGGTAATGGAGACCGAGGCATCGGCAAGGCCTTAGGGTCAGCTCCACAGCCCCCTGGTCATCCTCGCCAGGATCTCTCAGCTCTCCCACATCCCTATTGCCACTGGCCCTGGATTGGCCAGAATTTCCCACCCTTCTTGCCTCCAGGGTGCAGCAGGAAGGGGCGGGGAGAGGGCCTGGAAGAGGGGCAGGGACTGTTGGGTCTGTAAGCCCTCCACAGGGCACAGTGCAGGAGGTAGCCCACTCCATCCCAGATGATGGCAGACACACAACGTTTGCCTCGGATGCAGCCCCTTCCTTTCACTGTTCCATCTTCTCAGGGGGTCTCTCCAAGTTTCTCCTGGCACCTTCGCCTAGATCCCAAGCTTTTTTTTTAATTCTTTTTTGTATTTCTGTTTTAGCAGCAATAGCACACTGAGTTCAATAATAGCTATCCCTCAGGGTGCGCAGTGCTCGCTGCTGATAAATTGCTTTAGAACTATCCTATCTCACTCACACTATTGAACCTGTCCCCTAGGTTTGGGCAGTTGGGTTGGTTTCATTTTTTTTTTTCTCTGTAAAACTATGCTGGGCACACAGAGGACAAAGTTATGAAAATTTCTGAGACATAATCAAACACCTTGAGGCCATGAGTCCCTGGGCCTGGGGAGGCGGGGTGTCAGGACCATTGTCTTGGGGGACACCAAGATTCATTGGAATAACCGAGTTCACTGGACAATACCTCACATCCTAATGTGCTGAGGAGAGTCTGCAGTCTTGAGAGCTGTTGGCAGCCATCGAAAGGGCAGTGACCGATTCCTCTCTCACCCGAGGAAAGAAGAGTGATGAACATCACAAGACACAGGGAAGTAATGAGCCTCGAGGATTCCTGGATCGTGCCAACACCCATCTCTATAATCCTGAGACCCAGAGGAACTAGATGATGCCTGGCTATCGCTACCCACTGCTCTGAACAGGATCGAATTAGATGGCTCAGGATGGAGTCAGAGAAGAATACAGGACAGGACCGAAAATCATAGGATTCCAGGCTTACTGGTGTGTTTCCCTTACCACCCCCCATCCCCCAAACTTGGACCATGACTTCAGGTTTGTTGTGCCAACATGGTCAGTGAAGATAGGCAGGTTTGTTGTGACAGCATGGCACGTGAGATTAATTGAAGGGTGACGATATAAATGGCTCCGAGAGCCTCGCCTTCCTCTCTCTTGCTCTTGGGTCTTTGAACCATCTGGCTGCCTTGCTTGTCCTGTGCCTCAATTTGCCAGCGACACTACCCGTGGGACACCTAATCTGTGGACTGTGTTGCTGTGAGTTGAGGTTCCTTCAAGCCCTGCTTCATCACGCTCCTGGGATAGACATCTCTCGAGCTGGGGACTGTCGGACTCTGTCATCTGGCTGGCTGTCGGTGACCTGTTCTGCTGTTTGCTGCCTGTGGCTGGATAGCCTGAATTGCTCTACAGAGGACCACCTGGCGATCCTCAAGACTCGAAGGACTGCCAGCCGACTAGCTGTCTCACGCAAGTGAGTTGCACCGAGCCATTTGTACTGCTTTATCTTTTATGTTAGCTATCTTTCTATCTATATAAACATTATATAATTATTAGGGTCCTGGTTTTGTTTCTCTAGAGAACCCTATCTAACACAATGACCCTTATCTTTCAGGTCTAAAACAGAACTCATCTCCATGTTAGAACAATCCAACAATTACGATCAACAGGGCAGAATTTACTATAAACCCCAACCACCACCACCACCACCGGCACTGCCACCAAAAAAAAAAAAAAGTCCAGAGAGTTAGGAAAGAAGCAGCAATCGAAACAGGAAACCCAGGGAGGAAGTGGGGGATGTGATAGGACATTAAAGGGTGGCAATATGAGTTGAATCAGAGGATATATGAATTGAAGATGTTGAGGCTGAGTCTGTTGAGGAAGCATGAATCAGAGTCTGTTGAATGCAAAAATACGGCTGGCTTCATAAGCCTTCATCTAATTCCTAATAGAAAAAAAAATTAAAAGAAAACAAAGCTCTGATGTGCCCACCCTCCCCCTGGCCCTGGCACCCCCCAGCCTGGAGCCTGTCCCTTACCTCCAGGTACCAGTGCTTCACCAGCCTCAGGAGGCTCTTCACCTTGGTTGGACAGCCCTTCACAAAGGACCTCTGCAGCTCCGTGAAGCAGGACGAGAACTCCCCGGGGTGGCCGCCAGCGGTTATCAGATCTTCGTAGATTTCCGGCGATGGTTTCGTCCCTGGGCAAAAGTTCCCTGGAGGTAAAACGTGGCAGCTTAGGCAAATGGACTCTGAGAGGAGGAAGCCAGAAAAAGGGGTGGGGGTGCTTAGAAACCCCCCATGCTAAACTCCCTTCCAGCGCATCGAGTGGACGCTTCTTGGTTTCCAAAGCTGCCTATGTTGAAGGGAACCGAAAGCCTCGTCGTGTTTCCCCAAGGTGGGGCCCCCAACTGCTGACCTGGTGGCTCACGGCCCCATGGGCTCTGCCGCCAGGGCTCCTTCAGTGTTCTCATGCAAGCCTCCATATCACAATACTATCCTTTCTATTTAATCACGCTCTAAGTGGCACGAAAGAAATGCCTAGACGGTTTTGGGCAACCCCCAAACCAAAATAATCAACCACAAGAAACAGGCCCGCTGCTGGCGATTCTGACTCGGAATGACCCGCGAGGAAGAGAGAAGAACACGGCCATCGTGCTTTCTTGGCTGTCATCGATGGGAGTGGACGGCCAGATTTTCCTACCTGGAGCCGCTGGATGGATTCACACCACCAACCTCTAGGTTAATAGCCAAGCAGGACGTGCTTGACCTGCCCTAGGGACCTAGATGTTTTGGCAGCACATTGAGTTCACATCGATGCTAAGTAAGTTGCCTTGACCCAAGGTTTCCCAGGAGGCAGGCACCGAGCTAAGTCTACGGAATGCGCAGAAGGGCTCCATGAAGCAGGTAAACTTAAGTGGAGCCAGAGGAAATTGGCATTTTACGAGGTCCCCCATGGTATCCCAGAGTTCAACCTGAACTGAGCTCCTCGTCTCGACAGGTTGGTGTCGAGTCCTGAAGGGGTTAAATAGCTTGTCAAGGTCACACAGCTGCCAAGTCTTGGAGTCAACATTGGTGAAGAGGAAGACACCTGTTTTAAAAATATGATCTTGATCCTGTTCTGTCTGTCTCTGAAGACTTGAAGTGCTTGCTTGGCAGTGAGTTTTCATTCACTGGGAGAAGGCCCTTTCCCATGGAAGCCATTGGACCATGGCAATGTATGCATTTATGGAAGGACTCAATCCTCAAGCATAGCTCGAGTCATATTCCCACCCGCCACCCTGAAAAAGTGCAAACTCTGACCTTTTCTCATTGGTATCTACTTTCCCAAACCTCCCCCAAGACCAGGATTGGAGAAGGGTCTCCCTTGGGCCCTAAGCTGACTTTACCCAGAGCATTGAATGCTGGGAGCACATCCACCCGGATGACGTCACTGCTCTTCTTGCACTGGACTTTGAAGGACAGGGAGCGAGGTGGCCTAGCCCCTGCTCTGTACCGGACCAGGGAGATGTTGTAAGCCAGGCTCCTACTACAGTGATCCAGCTTCTCTTGGATGAAGTTGATGATGGATTCTCGGTTCTGGGCCTGGTCTCGGAAGCTGGAGAAGCAGCTCAGGAATATGACCAGGTCCACGTCGGAGTGATGCTTCAATGTAGTCCCCTTTCCTGAGGAACCGCCCTGTGGGGACAGCAACACTGAGCTTTGCCTGTGCAGAGGCCTGGCAACTGAAGTTGGAGCTCCGTCAGGACTCACTAAGTTTCTCCTTCATTTAGAGTCCCAGACCCATACCTCCCTGCCATTCTGCTGAAACCCTGCCATCTTAATACACTTGTCATGTATAGAATAGTCTATAGACAGCATTATATGCTGTGCGATCTTCCCTGACTCAGCATAATGTCCATACCTAATTATGTTATGTGTATACATGACATCAATATAGTTAATAATTATACATGTTAACATAGATGACGTCTTAGAATTTCGACTTAATTCTCTGCCAGCTGAGTTTACTCTTCAGGGTCCTCAAGTTCTTGCTCTGTGTCCTCTGTCTAGAGTTTCATTTGTAACCATTGTGAATAAGTAGGTTGGTAGGGGCCAACCATAAAAGTATGCAGTCTCAGGGCTGAGCCCCGGTGGCGTAAGGGGTTGAGTGCGGGACTGCAGCCCACGGGCTTGGCGGTTCACATCCAGCGGTGGCTCTCAGGAGCAGCACTGGGGAGCGCCCACGACCACCAGAGGCAGTGATGCAAAAAAAAAAAAAAAAAAAAAAAAGCATACAGTCTCTACAGATGATGTACTGAATGTTATAATAGCCGTAAGAGCCCCCAATAAAATTATTTTTTAAAAAGATGGAAAAATCAGATAGCACTCTTTTCTAATCTGAAAAATGTAAAAAGCTCTGTGGCTACCAAAAAAGTATACAATCTGGGTTTTTTTCTTTGCTTTGCTTTGTCTTGTTTTGTGTGTGTTATTATCTCTGCAGGTCTATCTCGATAAGATAGTCGGGATAAATGATCTGGAGGAGAAAACAATGGGACCCACGGTTCTGGGGGATCCTAGGAGAGTGAGATGTGGGGGAAAGGAAGTGGTGTTAACAAACACAAGGACAAGGGAACAAGTGATCCAAAATTGGTGGTGAGGAGGGTGTAAGAGGCCCAATAGGGCTTGATCAAGGGCATTGTAACAGAAAGGAATTACTGAAACCCAAGTGAAGGCTGAGCGTGACGGTGGGACAAGAGGAAAGTAAAGGGAAACAGAGGAAAGAACCAGGAGCAAAGGACATTTACAGAGGTCGAAATAAGGCATGTACATAGGTAAATATATTTATGCATATGATGGGGAAATAGATCTAGGTGCATATATTTATAGGGTTAGTATTAAAGTAGCAGATGGACATTGAACTTCTACTCAAGTAGTCCCTCCATGCAAGAACACTTTGTTTTATTAAACTGCCATTCCATGATGCTTACCTTCTTGACATGACTGCCGAAGACAAATGGGTGCGTAAACCAAAGTGGTGAAGAAAGTGGATGGTGCCTATCGAAAGATATAGCGTCTGGGGTCTTAAACACTTGAAAGTAAACAAGGGACTATCTAGTTCAGAAGCAACAAAGCCCACGTGGAAGAAGCATAACAGCCTGTGCGATCATGAGGTATTGAAGGCATCAGATGTTAGGCATCAAAGAAAAAAATCATATCACTGTGCATTGGGAGGAATGTGGAGTGGGGACCCAAAGTCCATCTGTAGGCAACTGGACATCCCCTTACAGAAGAGTCACAGGGAGGAGGCGAGCCAGTCAGGGTGAAGTATAGCAACGATGAAACATACAACTTTTCTCTAGTTCTTCAATGCTTCCTCCTCCCACCCCCCACTATCATGATCCCAATTCTACCTCATAAATCTGGTGAGACCAGAGGATGTACACTGGCACAGAAGGGAACAGGAAACACAGGGAATCCAGGACAGATGATCCCTCAGGGCCGTGGTGAGAGTGGTGATGCCGAGAGGGTGTAGGAAAAGTGAAGTCGAAAGTATCTACATATAACCCCCTCCCGGGGGGGGGGGGACAACAGAAAAGTGGGTGAAGGGAGACGTCGGACAGTGTAAGACATGGCACAATAATAATAATTTATCAATCATCAAGGGCTCATGGGGGGGGGTGAGGGGAGAGAGGGAGGGAAAAAGGGCTCAAGTAGAAAGCAAATAATGAGGGCAACAAACGTACAGATGTACTTGACACAAGGGATGGATGGCGTGTGATAAGAGCTGTGTGAGCCCCCGTAAAAATGATTAAAAGAGAAAAAGTGTCCCTGCAAGAGTCGCCATCAGTCTCCGAAGACTCTCCGGGCCACGTGCAGGAAGGAGTCACAGGGAACCGATGTGGGATTGCTAAGCAATTTCTAACACAATCAGTACATGCTATTCTAGAACAGTCCAGGAGGGCATCCTTATGACTGTGAGCATCCAGTAGGCTTTCTTCCCCAAGAAACCAAAAGGCACAGAACTCACTGCTCTTCTTAGTCCACTGAATCTCTTGCCACTAAGAGAGCTGGATTCATAATCAGATTATGACAACCACAATCCTCTTCTACACTTGCAGACCGACATGCCACTGAAAAGCACACTTCCTTTTTTTTTTTTTTTTCTTTTTTTAGCCTATGTGTGGCTCACAACAAATTTGGGTTAAGGGGAAGACTGAAGCTCAGAGAGATAATGTGAGCCTGCTCAAAGGGGTCAGAGGCGGGATCTGAGCCCCCCAGGGTCCCCAAGTGCTCACCCTCACCACCTTCAGCACCCTGACTTCTTGGTCCAGAAGCAGCGCATCTCGGAAGCATTGATCCCTCAGAAATTGTTCCGTCCTCTGGCAGGCATCCTGCATCTCCTCCCTCCAGTCTCCCTGGGGCTGAAGATTCTGCCCCACGAAGGCATCCACCCTGGAGGCTGGGGTGAAATACAGGTCCTGGAAGCCAAACTCCATCTCGGCAGAGGCAGGCTGCTGCGGGAGAGTCTCTTCTCTTCTGCACGGCTCAGCCTCCTTAAAAGAGCCAGCGGGGATGGCGGTGGGGGAGGATAGGTAAGGCACAGTGGCCTTGAGCTTCCTTTCTTGGAGTGGAGAGAGCTCTGGGGTCCCTCTCAGCAATGTGGGGCTCCTCCCCCGTTCTCTGTCTCAGTGCTTTAAGCTCAGAAGATATCCCTCCTGGAGGCTCCTCCCAGCCCCGGTGACGTTTGGAAAGTGAAACTAAGTTTTCAGTGCTTGGAAACAGATACTGAATTTTCAATGCTGGAAGGTTCTCCTTTTGCCTTAAGGATGGCCTGGAAAAATAACTGGGTGGTAAAAAGTCTGTGGGTTTCCCTACAGGCTCTCAGCCCAAGGACTTCTCAGGTGTCTTAGAGCCGGCTTTCCACATTTCCCCTTTCCTGCTGCATAGGAAAAGAAAGAGAAAGAGAGAGAGAGAGAGAGAGAGAGAGAGAGAGAGAGAGAGAGAGAGAGAGAGAGAGAATACTACTGCCAGCACTGGGTTTATCTTCGTCCAGGGAACTAGCAAGTCCCACTTGGGCAGCTTTTCAGAGCTTCAGAGGAAAACACACACACACACACACACACACACTAAGAGTTAAGGAAAATTTTAATTTCAGTGTAGCATGAATACCTTTCAAAGAGCACAGCGGGTCCCTCTCTGGTGTGGAGAGCCGGATTCAGAGGCCATTGTTTGCTCTGCAAACAGTCCCTACCGCCCCAGGGCTTTGTTAAAGACCACCAGATGCACAAAGGACACCTATCTCTTGCTGGGACACACCCAGCCTTTTTCTGTATCCGTTCCTGGCATTTATGTTTAGTTTATATTTTACCCTTTTGTATAAGCTTGCTTGCTTTGTGTT
>PVJH01026707.1:0-29700 GCA_004026705.1 Nesogale talazaci
GGCTGTTGGATCAAATGATTTGCTTCACCTGTAACCTCTGAAATAATTGAAGACTTGGCTGGATCTGTTTTCTTAAATAAGCCATGAAAACCTCCCTGAAATCTATAGGCCCAAGCTCTAAGACACAGATTTTTACAGAGGGTTTTTTGGTAGACCATTCCATAATCATCTGTCGATGTAAGTGTGGAAAAATGTGCCCAGGTGCTCTGCCAGAAGACAGTTGGCATTTTCATGGATGTATTGGGTTGGCATCTTTTAGATTCCCTGCAAATAGACCACCAGAATGATAATTGAAAGGATGTCGCAGTGAAAAAAATATTCTCTTTAAAGTTTGTAGAGAACGAAGATTCATGAGGGAAATTATGTGAGTGCTAACATTTCTTCATTATACTGGAACTACTTCGGACAGCTAAAATCAAACAACGGTGCCACTCTAGTTATTTAAAAGTTCTCCATGTAATTTATTTGAACATTTTCATGATTTTCTCCCCATGTAATTTATTAGTTTGGCTTCATTGGATGTGGCCAAAGTTAAAACAGACAGCTGCCAAATTCTTAACATCTTTCAAGCAGTATAATCAAGCCCCATTCAGCATTATTACAGGAGTGACTTTTATGCTCAGAAATGCATTTTTAAAGTCACAAAATGTATCATTCCTCAAGGCCACCTAGGGTCATATATCTTGGAGTGACCTCTGACTAGTCATACCAGGGAAAATGGTTGCCTTTCTATTTCCTGATACAAAGGGTTACATTTCTGGAGTCTTTATGTCTTGAGGAGATTGCTTGTGAAGGCAGATTTCTTTTTAGGTTTTTGGTAAGTGTAAAGATGAAATGCATCTTTTTTGTTTGTCAAGTGTTTACTCAGTAAGGATAAGACCATATGTCCAACATTGCTACAAGTCAGCTGTGTCTAGAAACCATGTGCTTCATTTTAACTATAAATCTGCAGGTGGGATAAAATAGCCTTTCACAAAGGTGGGTGTGTGCTGTTGACAGCTTTAACGTTAGATTTTTTTTATCCTGGTGACATTTAAGTCAGTATCTCTAGTTGGCAGAATAGGTGTGTGTCTCAGACTGGATTCTCTAAAGAAGCAAAACCAGTGAATTGCATATCTGTAAATGAGAGAGAGAGAGAGAGAGAGAGAGAGAGAGAGAGAGAGAGAGAGAGAGATTGAAATGCTTCATATACTTGTGTAAAGGTTGGCAATTTCCAAATCTGTGGGTCATAGCTAAGGCTGGAGGCTTCTCCTGACACATGTCACTGCAGAAGCTGTCAATCCCACGATCATCTGGTCAAAAGGCAGGCTTTTGACTGCAGATGTAAATAAATCCAAGATGGGCAAGTAAGACCACAGACTGATGGTGACTCTTGGTAAGATTGGTAAGTCGAATGGGAGGTTTCTGGTCACAGAGGTGAATGAATGAATTAATGAATGAATGCAAGGTCATCACGTAAGATGGCAGCTGTTGAGAGGTCTCACAATCTGCAGACCATGAAAAAGGCCACAGGCTCAAATGTAAAGAACCAGAAGTCAGATGATATGCCACGTACAGAATCCATAGCCAGTAAAGGGCTAGCACACTTTGTCAAGATATCCATATATATTGGAACCAACATCTTCAACTCATTGGCATATCTAACCAAGGAAGTGATTCCTTTATATTAGAACTCATCATAGGTATTGATGCTATCTTAATTGTCAAACAACTGAGAGTTCTCACTCAGCCAAGTATTACACCTTAAGGAACTGATTCTATCTTAAATGCAGCTCATTGCTTACTTATTTGAAAGGGGACAAATGCTCTCTTATTGGCTCCCCTGGTGCAGCCAACTTCTTTTTGAGAGGGTTATAAAAGTCTTGAGGGAATTACTAGGGTCAACATTATTGCTTTAAATGCATGTAAACATGATTATTTACTTCATTTATATATCCTGAAGATGTTACTAGTAATTAAAAAAAATGCTATGGCACTTCTTTTTACTAGGTATGCTATGCTTCACTTAATCCTTATGAAAACTCTCAATGGGATTGTGTTATACACCATAAGTTATCCAAGAGGATACCGAGGGCTAAGGGCACACAGCTTATCCCAAATCACAGGCTCTGGGAGGACTGAGTCACAACACAAGAAAAAGTACCTACAAATAACTCACAGAAGTTGATGATAGACATATAAATTATGGTCATCATTTTTTTCTTCAAACTCCATTTATGTTGTGCATTTATGGCCATAACTAAACCAGGATGACTTGTATCACATACTTCTTGGTTTATCAGAGAGTAATCTGAGCAAAGGTACAATACAGTGCAGACTTGGGAAGCAAGATGCCAAAGTGTGGTGGTACTTAGATTTGGAATTTTAACCAAAGATCAATAGCTCAAAACCCCATCATTCTTTGTACTGAGGCATTGGGTTGTTGGGCTGACGATGCTCTGTTTGTCAAACATGGAAGCAGTGGTCCAAAGACACTTGACAATTTTCCCCTCATGTTCTTTTCATCTGATGCCTTGACTCATTAAGATAGGCAATGGGAAGGATGTTGTCTTCCATTAGAAGAATTTATATAGGGGAGGAGGATTTAGTTTCTCAGGATTAGTTTCTGACACCCCTTCTGAGAACTAAATTCACTCTTTCAGCAGATGTTATTAACATAATTGCTATCTCTGAGACACAGCAGTCAATTTAATATCCTTATTCATCAAGTGTTTTCACCTCTTGATTCTCAAATATAATCTACTTTGGAGTCAACAGGGGATCATCAGAGAATATTGAATATGATGTCAACAGGTGGTTGGTATGGAATTTTTGCATGTACTTTGAGGTGTTTAATTTCAGAATCAGATTCTTTTGTAGATTAGCACAAAGATATTTACCCTAAAGCAAGAGATGTATTTCCATTTCTTTACAAATTAAAAATTACATTTTGGATTTGAAAATATGAGTCTTAACTCTGGTCTAATTAAAATTGCAGACACAGGAATGAAAAAAAATCTATATATAGCTTTTCTTTCACACAGCAGTTAGTGACAAAAGTCAAGAAATATCCTAGGCTGTTCACATTTCTTCCTTGCCTGTGGGGAATCTCTTTTAGTGGCCTGTGCCTATATGAGAAGAACCAAATGTCTGTAGCTGAGCAAAGCTGCAGGAGACAGTTCCTGGTGATGTGTCTTAGTTATGGTGCGATCTCCAGTCACCTAGCCATTTCCTGAGGTTCTTTGCCAGGAGACATTCCAGTTCTCCCTTGTCAGCAGTTTCTTCCCTATAAAGCTCCTCACAGGTGTCTGCTAAGGCAGGAGAAATGGTGTGGCTTTACCACTCTAGTGTCTCAACTCTCAATGTGGTGTTGATCTGACAACCCCAATTATGGACTGAGATTTAAATTGAACTTGAAGTTGAGGACATTCATTCTCACTTCAGCATCTCTCATAAATTCCCCTTTTCCTCTTCCCATTATCACCACTCTCATCAAAAGCACATCATTTCACTGTCAGATGATGAATAACCTTAGCTCTCCTGGCATTACTGTCTGCAGGGTCTTCCTTTCTCTGTCCTGCCAGGTGGATTGTTGACTTACTTTTCTCCCTAAAGCAATGTACCCATTATGATATTATCCCCCCACCACACACACACAATTCAACCACTCTCAATTTGTGCTATATAGGTGAGCTCAATCATCCTTACTCTTCATAACCAAATGATATTCTATTAACACATCACATTCCACACTGCCCTGCTCCAGCCAAGCTATCTCTCTAACCATGATAAGTCTACATGAGAGTCAATCATACCATTAGTGATACTTCTTTTCTGCTTTTTATCTCAACCTCAATCCCACCAGGTGCCTTGTTTCATTCTTCAACCCTAGCACATGTTAAGGCTCCAAGTCAAATCATGTTGCATCACTTCTAACCCATGATTTTGTTGGTAGAATCCCCAACTTTATGTACAACAAAATGAAATGTTGCATGGTCCTGCACCACCTTCATGATCTTTGGTGTATTGCAGGGCACTGTCGGGACTGTTGTGTCACTCTCTCTTCATTGATAGTTCCTCTCACTTTTGGCTAGCACTCCACTTTACCAAACATGGTGTGCTTTCTAGTAACTTACCTTTGGAGATGGCATGTTCAAAGCAAGCGCGTTTAAATCTCATCATCTTTACGCCCAAGAAACATTTCAATTGCATTTCTTCTAAAATTGATGTGTACAGTCTTTGATGGCTTTTTGTAAAGTCCACGGTACATTCAGTATTTGCCAACAATACCACAGATCAGATGTTTCAATTCTTCCTTTTCCTGTATTTTTCATTATCCCACATTTGAGGCAATTGAAATAGAACATGGTATGGGTAAAGTGCACCTTAGTTATCAAAGTGGGTCTTTTGCTTTTTTAAAGCACTAAAGGTGCCTTTTGTAGGAGATTTGCTCATTGTAATGGATCATTTTATTTTGCCACTTGTTGCATACATGGAAATTGTTTGTTGATCCAAGTAGAATGAATTTGTTGACAACTTAAATTTCTTCTCTATATAACTAATATAAAACTGTTAACGCATCTGACTCCCCTTTATTTATTTTTTATTTTATTTTTTTTGGTGGGGGGGGGGGCATCACTGCTTTCCGGTGGTGGAAGTAGGAGGCCCAGCCCCACTGCTGGAATTGAACCTCCGTCCCAGTTGGCCGCAGTCCCACGCACAACCACTACGCCATCAGGGCTCAGCCCCCTCCCCTTTATATATTTAACTACGTTTTTATCATCAATTTTACTTTTATACTGAGCACACATCGCAGTTCAAATTAGCTTAATTTCTCAATCACCCTGAGGAATAAATGGCTACCAAACATAGTATCTGTTGTGCAAGTCCTGTTTGAAATGTTAAAGAGAAAGGATGTTACTTTGAAGACAAAGATGCTGTTAACCCTCACATATGAAAATTAGACATTGAATAAGGAAGCCTGAAGAAGAATCTATATTTTTGAATTATGGTGCTGGTAAAGAACAAATGTACAGCGAGTCTGCTCCTTAGAAACAAGGATGGCAAGACTTCATCTCTCGTTCTTTGGACAGTTGTCAGGAGAGATCAGTCCTGGGAGAAGGACATCATGCTTGGTCAAGCAGAGGGGCAGCCAAAAAACAGGAAGGCCCTTGAGAAGACACAAGAATCCTTGTGAGGAAGGCACAGAACTGGCCAGTGTTTCATTCTGTTGTATGGAGGGTGGTTGTGAGTCAGAACCAGCTTGACAACACCGAACAACAACAGTAATAACAACCCACTGAGCAATAACAATACAACTGAGGTGTATACCATTTTAAGACCTATGCTTTTTTCTCTTCCTTTCTGTTGATCCAGCATCTCTGACTGCCCGCTGGGTATATCTCGTCAGGCACCTCTATCTAGGTCATTACATCCAAGTTGACCTCATGATCTACTTTTTTGCATCCCTCATCTGGACACCATCTACTTAATCCTCCTTTCCAGAAGCCTTGCAGTTATTGGCAATGCATCCTCTCCTTCTCAATCTTTAGCAAAGGGGTCTTTTGTTAAGTATATAATTAAATAAAATATTTTACTAAATATTTAATAGCATGCTGACTTGTCTTCCTGCCTCAATTCTTGCTCCATCTTCATATTTTATCATTGAGGCATCTAGACTTTACCTAATGTGCAGCAATGATCTTAGGTTTTGTGCCAATATGGCTGGGCCAGGATTCTCCCATGAGGTGATCTAGCATAATGTAATCAACTCCACGATAGGATCTTCTCTGAGTAGCCAAGCAGTCGTGGGAAGATTAAGGGGAGTGCTGCCCTCTTGTACCAGCCTTTACTAGCCTGAAAATATTGAAAAATTCTTTCCACCAAGATGTGATTTGCACCTGTGCAAGCAGACTCTTGTCTGGATTTTGCATATGTTTCATTGAGCTGTACACCTTTTGAGCTACCGGTTATCAGCTGTATTGCCTGACAACCTTGTATTCATCCACCTCTGCTTCTATCCATCTGTGGTCTTCCTGTTTCCTAGTTAGTCTTCCTGCTTCTTGAGTCATCAGCCCCAGTAGCTATGCGAGTTAAGAAAAGCCCCAACCTAACATCTGACCCAAGAACTTGAATTAACATCAACTTAAACACATCTACGACTGTGTGAGTCACCGTCTTGGTGTACAATTCTTTTTCTCTTTGCATATACAAGAATCACTTGTTTTACTTCCTGGAGAACTCAGCCGAACACAGCAATGATTTCTAGTTTTCTATCTTACAAATTGTGAGGTCCCCAACGTATCACTAAGATTCTTCTGTCCTATCTCTGCCTTTGTAAATTTAACTCCTCCCCCATCCTCCTTTTTTTTTTAAACTGAGGGCTATACTTGATATTAGGGTTGCTATGTGTCCGAATCAACTCTATGGCAGTGAGTTTACTTTCGGTTGGACCATTAACTACAGTTGTATCAATTCTCTATAACTCTTTGCAGTTTGCCTCTTTTGTGTTTCTCAGCTAAATACCTGCTCTTCTCCTTGTGCCTGTGTTGAATACGTGGTGGACCACTCGCTGCAAAGTTGGCAGTTCTAACCTACCAGCAGCTCTACAGGAAAAAGATGAGGTTGTCTGCTGCTGTAAAGAGATACAAAGCCAGGAAGCCCTCGAGAAGGTCATCATGAGTTGAAACTCATGGCAACCCCCTCAGTCAGAATGGGATCGCTTCCATGGGTTTCCAAGACTGTAAATATTTACGTGGGAGTAGACAGTCTCATCTTTCTTCAGTGGAAATGCTGGTGCTTTCAAACGTCTGACCCTGAGGTTAGCAGCCCAAGATGTTATTTCTGTGCCACCAGGCCTCCTTGAGTCAGCATCAAGTTGGCAACAATGAGTCTGTGTGGAGCAGTTATAAACTCCTCAACAGCAGGAGATTGGGTGGACTCTCTCTATGCCTGGGATACCCTTTCTCCCTACTTTTTTCTTTCCTAAAAATTCCTCTTCATCTATTATTTCTGGGCTCTCAAATATTACCTGCTCACTGGGGCCTTTCATTTCCATCCAGGAAGAGGTAAGTGACTCTTTTGATGTAACACTTTACCACCTGTATGGCTTTTCTTTCTGCTACTGCTGCTTTTTATTTTTCCCCTCCTTCCTAGCTTCCTCTTAGACTTGTGAATGCCTTGGAAGTGTGTATTCATCTTTATATCCTTAGAACCGAGCAACGTCTGTTAGAGAGAAGTGATTCAATACATGGATATTTGCTGAGCTGCTGAACTGCAATTGACCTTATTGCAAAGCTGGATACTTATATGCTCTGTGATTACTTTAGAAATATTGCTTTTTCATCCATGCTGAATTATAAGCTACTGATGGCAGGACTATATCTCTTAATACTCACACAGTATTAGCCAGATAAGTTATTTTAAAAGATATATGTGTGTATCCCAGGTTCTCATCATTTTGGCTAAACCATAGGAGGTTTACTTCTACCTGGTAAAATGTATCCAGTATCGTCTTAAGTTATTTCTGAATGGTAATAATACATTTTCCATTAAATTCTTATCTATATGGTTTCTTTCCCTATTTCAAGTGAGAAAGCACTGAGCTTCATGACATTGGAGCTGGTCTAGAGGAGGAGGTAGGGACTAGTTGCCAGGGATTCTGCTGGGACACTTTATGGGTAGATAATGGGACACACTTATGTATAATAATTTCCATATTGTAATGTCAATAATAATCTAACAATCTTTATTATGCACCTAGTGAGTGAAAAAATGTAGCTACTAATCATAAGTTTAAATTAAAAATTAAGAGGTATGTGTCTATCATACTTTTTTTTACCCTTGATGAAAAGAGTGAGGCACTTGGATGACACATCTGTTTGGAAATTAACTGCTAAATAAAGGTTGGAGATTCAGAGTCACTCAGCACTGCCAGAGGAGGAAGGCCTGGTAATTTGTTTCTATAGAGAGTCCAAGCAAAATCTGAGGTCATTCTAACTGAGGTCATTCTAACTGATAGCCACCTTATGTAGAGTATTCAGGGCTGTTAATTTTCACAGGAGCACGTAACCTCTTCTTTCTCCCAAGTTTCCAGTGCTCCTTAAGAACCCCCATGCAACAATTCTCCTTTGTAACACATGGATTGGCCTTGAGTCAGAAAGAAATAAATGGCAATGGGTTTGGGGTTTTCTCTTTGGTTAACCAATTGCTGTGGCATCCAGAGAAACCTGGGTGGCATCATTAGTTAAGCTTTGGACTGGAAAACACCAGGTTGTCCGTTGAGACCCGTCAGCTGCTCTGTAGGAGAGAGATGAAGAAATCTGCTCCCACAGAGGTTACAGCCTCGGACACCTGACAGAGGATCACGAAGTGCTGGAGTTGACTCGAAGGCAGTGGGTTGGGTGTGGGTTTTATGTAGTCAGGTCTGAATCAATTGACCTCAGGGATGTAAGAGTAGAACTGTGTGCTATTGAGTTTTAAAAGCTATAATTCATTTAGAAATAGATTGTCAGGCATTTATTTGGATGCACTTTTTTGTTCCCAGTTAGCCATTTATGCCATCCTGGGACTCTTTTGTTCTCAATGAACAACCAATTATATAAACTGTACTGCTCCCTTCATTTTTAATAAAACCAAAAACCCTATGCCACTGTATCAATCCCAGGCCATAGTGACCCCCCTGTAGAGTTTCCAAGGCTGTTACTTCTTATGGAGCATACAGTCTACTCTTTTTCCTATGAGCAGTTCATGGATTTAAGCCACTAATCTATTGCTTAACAATCTAATGTTTACACAAAAATGGCACTCAGACTCCTTGTGTCAGGCAGGGTTCTCTTAGAGAAATAAAATCAGGACACTAGTAATTCTTTTTATATATTTATATATAGAGAAAGGTATATAAGATAAGAAAGAAACAGTTAACTATAAACAGTACAAATTGCTTGGTGCAACTCACTGGTGTGAGACAGCTAGAAGACTGGCAGTCCTTCAAGTCTTGAGGGTCACTGAGTAGTCCTCTGTAGAGCAGTTCAGGCTATCTGGTCACAGGCAGCAAACAGCAGAGCAGGTCACCCACAGTCAGCCAGATGACAGAGTCCAACAGTGCCCAGCTCAAGAGATGTATATCCCAGGAGCATGGCAAAGTAGGGCTTGAAGGAAACTCAACTCACAGCAACACAGTCTACGATTAGGTGTCCCACGGGTAGTGTTGCTTGGAATTCAAGACACAGGATGAACAAAGCAGCTCTCTGGTCCAAAGATCTGGAAGCAAGCGAGAGGGCGGGACTTTCTGAGCCCTTCCTATCTCTGCCCGTCAATTCATCCCATGTGTTCATTGGCCGTGCCGTCACAACAGACCCACCAATCTTCTATGGGCATGTTGGCATAACAAACCTACCCATCACACTCCCGAATAAAAGAAATGTAAATATGTCTCTCATAAGAAAGAATTCCATCATACAATGAACATGCGTTGGAAGAAGTATTGATTGTCTATGAGAAAATATCAATTTTATATTTTTACCACAAAAATGAAAGTTTTATGAACTGGTTATTTCTTTTCAATTATGGTTGCTTTTCAGAGACCAGCTAAGTTCTTCAAACCCTCTTTTATGAGTAAGTGCTTCATTCAACAAGCCCTGTGTGTTCCTGGTATTTCCTGGAGAGCAGAAACATTCATTTCTACTAAGAGACATTGAAAACTGTGAAAAACACTGCAAATTTATCAAATGAGCACTATCAATTGTAAAGTCTCTTTGGTTATATCATTAAAATCCATTGCTAAAATTAATTGCCAGAAGTAGCTCCTAAATTACGGTGGCCTCATGTATCTCACTGAACTCCTTTAATTTTTAATGGCTGGAATCCTATGAAAGATCACAAGGCCTTTCTTTCCCATGGTTCCATTGGGTGGATATGAACTGTCAACATTTTAGTTAATGGCTGAGGATGAACCAGTGATTTGATATATATGCATATATATACATATGTACATATATGTATGTGTATATATATATATGCTTCAAATTATTTTTAACATTGATGGGACAAGAACTAAAACCAGAAGGAAGACAGATGGAAGGTTTTACCTCCCTCCCCTGACGCCTTTTACAAAACTTTCAATTTTGAAATAATTTTATGCTTACTGAAAATTTCCAGAAATAGTAAAGAAAACTTAGCCACTTTGCGCAGCTTCTCCTAACACTGTTACAAAACTAACAGTGGTAAACTCCCATGAATGCACTGCAGGATTTTTGTAATCACACCATGTCCCCACCCACCACAGCCACCTTCAGAAGTCTTTTTTCCTAGTCTAGCATCCAACTTGAATCTCACAGGACCCTTAGTGGTTGTGTCTCCTCTGTTCAACCTTGTCAGTTTCCCGTTCTTTCCTGGTCTCTCACAACCTCAACACTTTCAATGAGTCCTACTCGGTTCTTTTGTTTGGTGCTGCTCAATTTCAGATTGTCTGGTGCTTGCAGATGATTAGGCTGGAGATACATATGGTGCAGGAGAAAACTACAGAAGTAGGAATGCACCCTTGTCGTGCCAGATGTCCAAATGAGGGGACTTCAAAAAATTCTTTAAAAATGACATTATTTTTAGCTTTATTTTCTTATGGTCATTTTGAAACACCCTTATATGTGCCATTACTACTGCCTTTAAACTTAATAACTTTCTGAAGGGAATGTCTTTTATATTTTCCATCACAAAATGACTGTTTTTCTCAAATTAATGAATATCTTGTGGAAGAGGTTTTGAGCCTAGGCTAACATATTTTGCACATTCACTGGTGAATGCTGTCTACAACAATTTTTAACTATGATTTTCTTAATGGTCAATTCTTTATTTCCCTTGAGATGACAATTATGTTTTGTATTTGCCTTCTCTAAGAGACTGTATTGCTACATCTATTTGGATACCAAGGAAATAGTTTAATTTAAAATTTTGATGTATTTTCAGAAATGGTTAGTGCACTGGATTTTTAAACCATTTTCCCCTTTAAAATATGAGTATGTCTTCATCTTACTCTTCTTTTATCTTATCTATGAAGGTACTTCAAAAGGTTCATGGGAAAGTGAAGCTTAAAAATGCAACTACAACATAAACCTATTTCTCAACATAAGCTCCATCAAAGGCAAGATGTTTGTGTAACAGTAATACCAGCCATTTAGTCCATCCTTCAAGGAGCCACACATTTAGCTATGTCAACAGGTGGTCTTTAAAGATTTTTAAAAAAACATTTTATTGGGGGTTCATACAACTCTTTTTTTTCCTCTCGCATCACTGTCCAGGTGGAAGTAGGAAGCCCAGCCTTGCTCCTGGACAGTTGCTGCTGGATTTGAACCGCCAACCCCGTGGGCTGCAGTCCCGCACACAACCACTGTGCTACCAGGGCTCAGCTACAACTCTTATCACAATATAGACATACATCCATTGTATGCAAAGCACATTTATTTGTACATTTGTTGCCATCTACATTCTCAAAGCATTTTCTTTCTACTTAAGCTCTTGGCATTAGCTCCTCATTGCCCCCCTCCATCTCTTCTTCCCCCTCATTTGTGAACCCTTGATAATTAATAAATTATTATTATTTTGTCATACCATATACTGTGCGATGTTTCCCTTCACCTTCTTCCCTGTTGTTCGTACCCTGGGGAGGAGGTTATGTGTAGATCCCTATAATCAGTTCCCCCTTTTACTCTACCTTCCCTCCACCCATCTGCTATCACCGCTCTCACCACTGGTCCTGAAGGGATCATCTGTCCTGGATTCCCCGTGTTTCCAGCTCCTATCTCTATCTGTGTTAGACACCCTCTGGTCTAACCAGATTTGCAAGACAGAATTGGGATCATGATAGTGGGAGGGAGGAAGCCTTTAAGAACTAGAGAAAAGTTGCATGTTTCATCTTTGCTGCACTGCACCCTGACTGGCTCATCTCCTTCCCAGGACCTTTCTGTAAGGGGAGATCACATCACTAAAGATGGACTTTTGCTCCCCAATCTGTACTCCCCCTCTTTTAAAATTATATAATTTTTAGTTATTTGATGCCTGATACCTGATCCCTTCGACACCTCTTGGTCACACAGGCTGGTTTGCTTTTTCCATGTGGGCTTTGTTGCTTCTGAGCTCGATGGCCACTTGCTTACCTTCAAGCTTTTAAGACCCCAGATGCTATATCTTTTGATACCTGGGCACCATTAGCTTTCTTCACCACATTTGCTTATGGACACACTTGTCTTCAGCAATCATATCAGGAAGGTGAGCAAGCAATGATATGCTTTTTGTTCTTTGATGCCTGATAATGGATTTTTTTAAGGTTAGGAAACAAAGAGAAGTTAGAAGGAGCCTAATAAGAGCTGTGAGGTGGATGCTGAAAGATTTCCTATCAAAACCCCTTTCACATTGCCCTTATTTGATGAGAAGCAGGAGCATTGTGGAGAGGCAAGACTTTTTGGTGAATCTTTTTTGTGTTTCTGCTATAACGTTGGCTTTCTCAATGCACTCTCACAGGTAGTGAATGGTGGCCTTCCAGAAAATCAGCAATAAAAATGTCTTGAGCATCCCCAGAAAGTAGAAGTTGTGAATTTTGCCCTTGTCTGGTCTGCTTTTGCATTGACTAGTCCCACTTCTATAGTTTAGTAGCCACTGCTGTGAAAGTGTAGGATTATATGACCAAAACAATATTTTACCTCCTGTTGCAATTTGTTTTTCCAGGAAATGCTTCATCTTATCCCACTTGTTTAAAACTTCCATTGTAGGCAGGTTTGCCTTGTCTGCAGCAAAACTTGGTGCAACCCTTTTGGTTCCCATTGAACAGAGGATTTTCTGAGCTTTAATTTTGGTCAGAATTGGAGAAAGTGAGCCCATTGAGATGCTTCTGGTGCTGATTATTTCTTGTCTTAATAATCAGCCCTCTTCAATTTGGCCATAAACAAGCTTATTTTTTTCCCTAAAAAATGATATGAATGTTCTGCTAATGTGAACTTCATCTTCATCTTGTTCTTCACAAGTTTGCCATTTGTAAATTGTTGATTCTCTGGTGACTTCTTTCTATAAACTTTTCATAAAGAATCAATGACTTTACCATTCTTCCACCCAAATTTTCCTCTTAATTTAACATTTTTCTTGCTTCAGTTTCAGCAGAATTCATGAAATTTTAGTCTTGTCCAGGCATATTCTACCAAGTTGGAACAAGTTTTTCTCAGGCTGGGTGGAGAAGGAGAGGGCTTGTTCAGTTGCTGCCATGAGGCACTTTGATGAAGTCACCCAGTATCAACAGACAATTCTACAATTGTGATAAGTGAACCTTATTGAAAATTCAAGTCAAGATGGAGGTGGGGAGGGTACAGATCTCAGGGAGGGCTATTACATTTCTGTTGGTGGGTCAACAGGGAACCTCCCATTTAGAAAACAAACAAACAAATCCAAAATCTAAAAACTCCTCAAATATTTCTATGGATCCCAAGGGAAGAATACACCTGATACTGTGTTTCAAAGTGCATAGTTTTTCCCTAGTTCTATCCAACCCTGAATGACTCAGGCCATGTGATATCTACTTTTGGGACCTTAGACTCTGTTCCTTTGGGGTACATATCATCTTCCAGACAACCAACCAGAGGACTTGATCTGGAAACTCACCCACAGCCTTTTGTCTTCAGGCTGAAGCTCCCTTGTGTTTCAGAATCAGGTAATTGATGACTTTGATGACAAGATAGCAGATGACTTTGGTGTGGCTCTCTTGCCTAGAAGGTACCCAGAAAATGGTGGCCTGAGGCTAGCATACCCTTACTATTTAATGCTTATTATGGTATATACCATAATGTACCATAATGGTGAGTGTGCTTCTGCCATTGTGAATGAGTGTCATTGGAGGTTTTGTTCTATCACTATTTAACTCCCATTGTTTGGGTAAATAGTGCTCAGTTACTTAAGATTTTTCATCTGTACAAGTCAATTTATTCATTGAGGAGCATAGCCAGCCTACAATTGTATAGTGTTCTTTTTTTCAGCAGTGTTTTAAATTCTACACCATTGCCTATATTAATGACACTATACATAGAATTACCTCATGCTCCAGGAGGATGATTGATAATTTACTCTATCATAAAATGATAATGGAATCGCTAAAGTAAACCAGAAACATATAAATTGTAGATATATGAATGAATTTGGAGCTCCCACTTAATTCTAGCACCAATCAGAGGACAGTTAGTTCTCATTCCATGACACTTCAGGAAGCCCAACCTCATGAAGTGATCACTAAAGATAGGGGTGTGTAGTAATGTGTGGTGAAGAAACTGGGTACCTGGCTATTAGGAACATGGCAGATGGAGTCTTAAAGGCTTGTCTTCAAACAAGCAGGCATCTCAGTGTTGTGTCAAATGAGTCCAGACAGAAGATGAACAGTAGCTTGTATGATCCAAGGGTTGTGAATAATAAAATCTAAATTCAAAGGAAAGAATGGCATTGGAGCTTAAATTGTGAACACTCAGTTTTTAGAAGTCTGTGGATGACTGGGGGAGTCCAAAATTCATTTAAAGGGTTCCCACATGGATGAAGCCCTTAGTAAGTTCCTTTTGAGCACAGAGCACGGATATGACTAATCTTGCTGTTATGCAGAGTGCAATGTATTTTGTTTTGTGCTTTTTTTTTCTGAGTTTGAAGTATGGGTTGGGCAGAGTGATAAAGAGCATGACTGAACGGTGTGGCGGTTTCTTAGGTGGTGTAACAGGGAAGGTGGGGGGGTCAAGGTGAGGAGCTGATGACAACAGATACAAGAAGGAAGTCAATTTTCTAAAATTGATTGTGAAGATAATTGCATAGCTCTTAATGATATGATTGAACTATTGAATTGAAAGATCTGTGAAATATATGCCAAAGAAAAATCATACATGGACATATACGAATGGATTCCCCACCCCCTCAAATTAATTTTTTTCAAACTATGTATTTAATTTTTTTCTTTTTTTTACAAAAAAGCCTTTAAGCCTTCAAAGTACTCTCCATTACACTAAAATATTTGTCAAATCTGTGATTCCGTTCTTGGAAACATTTTTCAAATTCCTCTGTTTGGAACGACTGACAGCACCTCCCTTGTTTTTTTCTTCATTCTTATATATCATCAAATTGCTGACCTTTCATGTCCTCTTCATTCATGGAAACAAAATTTCACAGCCCAACACTGCTGTCTTAAATCCACTATCACAAAAAGCAAGGTTTGAGCAAAGCTACCCAAGGCCATGCCACTGGGTGCACTAATTCAGGGAGAGTTATTCAATTATTGCTAGTGCAGGGAAAAATCACATTATGAAAGTTCAGTTCTGCACAGCACAATTCTGGATTTGGTGGGTATACCCCCACAGGTGTTGACACCCAAGACAGTCCAATCTTATTCAACATCCCACAATTTCCTATTTGTACTCCAAAGTAAACAACCAGTAAATCATTTTATGTTTAAAAAAAAAAGAAAATGAAAAAGCATTTACACTTTAAAAAATGAGATGAAGTGGGATTTCCCCTCAAAAATGTTTCTAGATCTACTAAAAAGCTTGCATTTACTAAATAGTAGTTAAAAAATATTCCTCTGGATTGTACAAAAAGGGAGGTACCCAGAGCCCACATGTTGGTTAAACGTGAATCAGACTTGGCTTCTTTTTCTCCTGCTTTATCAGAGACTAGACGCTGCCCATTTGTCATCTCTCCCTTGTCAGCAGGTAAAATTGTCCTTAGTTTCTTGGTTAGCTGCTTCAGCTGGTCTTCCCTTGGCTCCCCTTTTCTCTTGCTTGCACTTCTTTGCCTGAAGATTTATCCTTTCCTGCTGCCATGTTTTGTCTTCCTCTCCACCTTTGCAGGTGCAAGTTTCTAACTCTCCCTCCTCACCCTTTGGGCTGAACTGACCTTTCTTTGGCCATCTTGGCTGCAGGAACGGATCTTGCCAGATGCCTGTGCACCATGGGGCACCAAGTGCTTTCTCAAAGCTCAGTTGCCAGGTCACTGCTCGTCCTCAGCCTCCCGCCAAACTGCTAGGACCCTTGGCACAGGTGATGAGAGACCCGCTAAAATCTTACATGCATTGACAGTCCCATTTACATCTAAGTTTTGCTACTTCAAATCATCTTTCGATGAATATGCATGCAGTTTTGTGAAGCCATTGGGTCAGAGGATTTGCTCATTTTTGTACACATTCCTAAGACCACACCTCAGAAATTTGGTCTAATTCTTTTCTCTGCTGCACCTGCCAGATGGGCCATACCTTCTTCACATATTTGGCACCAGGAGTCTTTTCATCTTTGTGCGTGATTTGTGAAGGGTGGCCCGTGGGAGAAGTCTTCCCCTGGGCTGCTTCTTTGGAGCCAAGGACAGCAGTTGGAACCCATGAACTACTCTGTGGGAGAAAGATGAGGCTGTCTGCTCCCAGGAAGACCTACATCTTGGAACCCCTTCCTGATCCTCAGAGTTGGCATCTACTTGATGGTGATGAGCAGAGGGACAACACATGAGAAGGTACCCTGGGTCTTGTGTAAGAATCTTTCTCGAATTGATTTGCTCCACTTAACAACATAATTTGGCAGGGAAACAAATAGACTTAATTTCTTAATCGATCTCTACCATAACCTCTCCTGTCTTACATCAGCTACCCACACCAGCTACCTTAAGCTCTTCATTGGAACATGGCCCCCAAACTCATTAAATCATATATATATGTATATATACATATATATACATATATATAGATATATTCAAGTAACCAATAATTTACTTTTTTGTCAAGTAACTTTGATCATCCCTGTCCTTATGCAGTGCAAACTGTTTTCAAAGTTAAAGCAAGCATGCTATTGAGGTTTTCAGGTCCAAGATCTGTCAGTATGATTTCCATTCAAATATCTAATGAACTGTGTCAGAATGTCTGCCCTTCCAAATATCCTCGCTATGAAAGACTTATGCCTCCAGTGGTGGAAACAACTACAGCCTTCTTCCCGTGTAGATCACCTTGCCACTGAGGTCCTGGCCTCTGGGCGTTTCTCAGTGTTGTTGGCAGCTCCCTCCTGTTTGGGTGAGGACCATTGGGAGCCCACCTTCCCCCCTGCCCCCCTCCCCCCAGCAAGGGTTCTTTCCCTTCCCCTTATCTCCTGGGTTCAGGGGTGCCACATCAGGAGCAAACGGGCTGACTTTTATCCTGCCACATCAATTTCTGATGGTTCCTTCATTTTCAGACTCCCTCTGCACCCAGAGGAGAGAAGCTACACACCGGCTTGTCAGGGACCCCTGCATCTACTGCCTCAGAGCAGTCTCCCCATTCCAGAGCCCGGCAGGGGAGTGGTGAGGTGGGAGCCACTACCTGTGGTCATTAGAGCCTGCACAGATCATTGGATTCAGAGGAAATTCAGACTCATTTCCAGAAAAGTGGCTGCCGGTTTTTTACTCTGTGTTTGATGGGTTCCAGCCCAGGCTGCGGTCCACGCTCTGTGGTGACAACCTCCCTCAGGGAACCTCCCCCACGTGCAGGAGCTGTGCAGGAAACTCTTCTCGAAGCAGAGTCGCAGATGCAATTTTCACTAATGTCTTTGCTGCTGGGCATGAAAATCACAGGCACTAAATTCTGCCGCAACCACGCTCAGAACCTCAAGTCAGAGCCAGTGTGTGGGAGCTGCAGAAGTGTAACCGTGCCCATGATTTCATTTTACACATACGACAAAAGTGGCCCCGTTTTTACGAGTTCAGCACTCATTTTAGTCTCAGTCATATACATCTATATCATTTTAATCTGACTGTTATAGGCATCATTCTTATTTTTAAAGTGTTGCTTTCATAGGCGAAGATGCGAATTGCAACACATGAAACGTACATCCTTCTCACCCCCCAGCTCAAACTGCGTCTTCTGTAAGACTACAGGCCAGCTTAAACATACACATTTACTTGCAAGGAGGGTGCTGTCAAACACGGTTGCCCTGTAAACCTTGAAAATCGATCTGATAGCGCATCGGAAGGTGCCAAGTGGAAGCTCCTGATGTGGGAATCGGGTTTGTGACATGTTGGTGGTGGTTAGGCACTGGTTGTGAAAGGAAAATCAGTGGCTTCCTTAGCAGTATATGTGTTTAAGGAGTTGGGCTTTGTGAGGTGTCACAGGGAAAGATAATGTTTCCCCCGGCTTGATAAATTGTCTTCACATCTCCCCCTTACGTCTCACGCCACACAAGGCTAGTCCTTCATGTGGCTACTGGGAGGGGCTCTCACCTCTCTGGAGAATTCTGAACACAGACCACTGGCTCTGGGCCCATGGACTGCACTTGGGGAAGTGACATTTCAAACATTCATGGAGAAATTCATTGCTTTTCTATTTTATTTTTCTAAGAACTTGTTGATGTCTCTTCTTATATTGTTAGTAAGAACTTGTGAGGAGATCTTCTCCCCACAGATAAGAAAGGCTTCATGAGAAGACTCTTGAGATCAGGCTGGCAGCATTGTTACAAAGAGATTATACCAGAGTATTCAGGGAAGCATTTCCAAAATGCTTGGCCTTGCTCTCTCTCTCTGAAATTCTGATTTCTCACCTATATGATATACTGGTGCTTCTGGAATGCGAGCCAGAGACTTCCCCCAGAGGATGAAGCTCTCCTCACAGGAGGTCAAGGACCTATGCAGGCCTTGAGGACAATACCCACTTTGGGTCATCACAAGATGCAGACTACCTTTACTACTGTGGATAAAAGACAAAGTCCCCTAACCAGCATCCAGGCAGATCACTAGCCCTGCTTTTGATAAATGCCCAAACTGCATCTGTGTCCTCTGAGCAGCCCTCCAGCCCAGGTCTGCACTATGGATCTGGTCCACTTACATTGCCCGATGGCCTGATCTGTCCACGATTGCCCCTCGGAGCTTGCTCCCTTCTCACTACTGTGAACAGGAAGGGATGATGTGGTCCCCCAGAAAGAGGGGCCCATGCATCTGTGCCAGCAGGAGTATTCCTATGCTTAAATTGGCACTTCTGTCTTTTGGTAATGGAGCCTTAGTGCCTTAGTGATTGCTCACTGGAAAGTCAGTCGTTTGAAACCACCAGCTGCTCTGAAAGATAAAGAGGACATTTTCTACTTACAGAATTCATTTTGGAGACCCACAGGGGACCATTCTACCTTGTCCTCTGGAGTCACTGTGAGCCAGAATCGACTTGGTGGCAGTGAGTAATCTTTTGATAACTAGCTTTCTTGTCATTTAATTACCGTCCCTCTTGTCAAGTCATTGGAGTAGATTTTCATCAGTCAAGATACAGTTCATTCATTCTTTTCAATACATTTTAAGCTTCTTATTTCATTATTTTCCTTTTGGCTAAATTGCTTTAGAGGAGATTTACATCTAGTGAGATATAGTTCATTCATCTTTCAGCAAACATTTTTTGAAGGACTTTCGTGTGCCGGCCAGGCCAGACAGAAACTGTTGAGCAAGACAGATAAGGTTTCTGTCCTCCTAGGACTTTCCAAAGTGAGCAAGATAGAGTGCAAGAAAGTCGGTCTTGCAAACTTTAGGAAGGGAACCACAGGGTCCCTTTGCCTATTAGAATGAGGAAGTCAATCTTCTCAGGGAAATTTTGTGTTTTATTAACATTAATGTATCATAGCCATCATTTTACCATCTCATAACATCCTTGCTATGCAAGGTCCTATGTTATGCAGGTCATAGTATGAACCTATACAAAGACATCCTCATGGTAGTGATGTGTGTGTGTATAGAGATATAATTATATACTGATTATTAAATAAAAAAGTCATAAAGTTCCTAGTGGCCTAATTATCTCAAGTCAACAAAGTGATATTAATATCTGGGTGATTCAGCTGAAGTTTATAAAACCCTGTAAAACACTGTACTGATTGTGGTGTACCGTAGTGACCGTAGTAGATAACCTGAAGCAGTTTAGCTCAGTGCCCCATCCTGTAGTTCTCTCCTTCCATGTCTTTTATAGCAGTGTTTTCTGTAAGAAGGTTTACAGATCCATCTCAGAATCCATTGGGAGACTCTGAAAGTGCAGTTTCTCAGCATTTAACAGACTTACAGAACCAAAATTGCTTCGTGGAGGGGCAATCTGCATTTTTAACAAGATCCCAAGGCCATTATCTTGCACACTAAAATTTGAGAAACTGCTTTGTAGTCGTGTCTTGGTACTATTGTCTCATTGCTGTCCACATCATTGCCTCAATCAGCTGATAAGGATGCCATTTAGGAACGACACGCTGCCTTTGTGACCAGCCTGCTGCCAGCAACTTCCCCACGTGGTACAAGGAAAGGCAGTGCAGTGAAGGTGCTCATTCTGTACTGCCTTTCATCACAATTATACCCAAAGGAACTTTTGTTGACCATGTATTCATCTTCTCTCCCTCTCACTCAAGGGGCCATCTTTCTTACATAAAATGTTCATTATATTTTATTATTTGATTTTAGATTTGATTATTCTCTTTCTCCTGATTTTTCTTAAAGCTGTACCTGTGCTTATTTATATGTGTATACAGAAATGATTAGCATGGATTTGGGGGTGTGCATGTATGTAACTGTGTGTGGTATAAGTACCTGGTGATTTATTTATCCCCTGGCTGGCTGAGGCCTTGAGGGACAGGTACATTCCCTCATGAAAGGGCTCCAGAGCAGGTCAGAGACCTTGAGGAGCTGATTGAATCCTGCAAGTAGAAGCCTTGCCAGAGACCGACTGGCATGACGCAGTCATCAGGAACTAAAAGAGCAGTCTTTGCTTCCTTGTTTCCTGTAGTTTAAACCTGGCCATAAAAACTTACAAAAATCCCATAGTTGTGAATGGGCTTCAGTTCCATTCTCCATTCATTGATTCAGCCAACATGCATGGAGTCCCCATTAGACATCAGAAAGTGGAGCCATGCTGGCATAGTGATTAAGTCCTCAGCTGCTGACCTGGACATGTTTGGGGCTTGCAGAGTGAGTGCTGCAGGAGAAGGGTGTCACAGTCTGCTCTGGTAAAGATCATGCCTGGAAACAATCATGTAGGGCAGTAGGCCTTTGCCTTATAAAGTTGTTCTAAGTTAGAGTTTACTCACCAGCAATGGGTGGGGTATATACGAGACATGAGGGTCCTACAGAAATAAATCAAGCGTACTCCCTTTCTTTCAGGAACAGTGATTAACAGTATTTACACATACCACAATGTAATGGATCTCAGAAGTGGCAAAACATTTCTGGAAAGGTAAGCAAAGGATTCTAAGAGGGTATGGCTTTCAACTCAGACTTCAAGGGGTTATTGTAAAATATTAGTAGACAAGAAAGAGGAGTTTCCGATTACACAAAATGGTATGTGGACACTCAATATCTAGAGAGAATGCATGCTTGATTAAAGTGGTGAATTGGATGTGGTTATCGAGAGATGTGTTTCCTGTTCCACTGTACACAGTTGTGTTTATATGGCTATATGAGTATTTCATTTCTTGGTTGTGGCAAGATTTCTCAGTTACCTAGTGTGGCTAGAACAGAAACACCACAAGTGAATGACTCTAACAAACTATATCTCAGTAATGAAAATCTCCTCTAACGCAATTTGGCTACAAGGAGAATAATGAAATAAGAAGGTTGGAATATCCTGAATACCTTGACTTCAGTGGATGGTTAAGCACTGTTTTCTTTTTGTAAAGGTACCTTGGTGGCCCAGTGTTTGCCTAACGGGCTGCTAACTGCAAAGTTCGTAGTTCGAAACTGCCCCTTCTCTGAGGGAGACAGAGACTTTATTCTCTTAGATTTTTGAGGGCAGGAAGTCCAAATTTAGGACCTTAGCTCTAGGGAAGGCTTTCTGGGAAGTTTCTCATTTCCTTTCAACAATGTTGGTCCTTGTCGCCCTGAGAGATGCCCTCCTGTCTTGTCACCAATTTCCCCATGGGTCTAAGACGGTGGTTCTCAACCTGTGGGTCATGACCCATTCACAGGGGTCACCCAATTTATAGCACTAGCAAAATTACAGCTATGAAGTAGCCACAAAAATAAAGTTATGGTTGGGGTGTCACCACAACATGAGGAACTGTATGAAAGGGTCTTGACATTGGGAAGGTTGAGAACCGTTGCTCTAAGAAGTTCTCAATGTAGGGACCCTGGGTCAAGATGGACACCTCCCAAAGCCCTTCTTTCTTGGTGTAGTCAGGTCCCTGCTTGGATCATTCTTCTTTCCTTTAACCTCTTGTAAAATGAAAGTTGATATAAGCCACACTTTAGGGAAACTAGCATCCTACAGGACCCGGACTGTGACCTGAGTCAGGGGGTTGCATTCTACCATAGTCCCCTTTCAGTTCTCTGGTCACACCATTGGAGATAATTGCCTCATTGTGTAATGACCAAGCTGCATCATGGCATGTGTATAACTTATTATCAATCATGGCCTGACCACTTAGCACATATTTGTAGCAGGGATGGTTAGGAAGGGCACACTTCAGTTCCTGACCCAAGATCGTCAGAATCATCATAGTTAGGAGTTTGATTTCTGATCCTACCCCAAACCAAGTGAGTAGGTTAAGATTCAAAACTCACAGTCATTGAGTTGATTCTCAGGACGGCGTTGACCCTGTGAAGTTCAGAGGGATCTTTATGGAAACAGAAACCTCAGCTTCCTCCTTCGAGCCATTCTTAGGTGTGAACTGCTGCCCATGCAGTTACAAGCCAAACTTCTCTTCCATATGTCCCAGGCATGTCCTATAATGTTATCCTTGGCCAGCCCACAGTATAATTATTTTTAAGTTTCTTTACAGTGCCATAAATCAGCAATGTTTAGGCCAATGATCATATATGTCTGCACTTTAAAGCAAATCAAGAAAAAATCATTTCGGATATTTGCAGAGATATGTAAAGCATGATGTTCCTTGAAGCATTATTTATAACAGTGCACACAAAAAGGAAACTTAATTAATTTTGAACAGTTTACTCAAGTAAACATTTTACATTCCTATTGCGTAGCAAGTTAGTTACACTTTGGGCTGTAAAGCACACAATTCGACTCCAGCTCTCTTCTCAGAAACATTGACAGCCTTGGCTCCCACAGGGGCAGGTCTGCGGGGTCCTGTAGGGGTCCTCTGGGTTGGATTCGACTGGATGGCAATGAGTTTGGATTTTGTTTGCATTGCATTACAAACACTCAACTTACTTCTGTGATAAAATATTAACTCTATACCTTGGGAAAAGGGGATGACAACTAAAGATATAGTCTTATGACTAGATTTTGAAGGAAAACAAACAATATGTGGATCTATATCTAGACATGTTCCATAGAGACAGGAGATTATATAAGGAATGCACACGCACAGGGGGCGGGGGGGGGGGCGAGGAGAGAGAGAGAGAGAGAGAGAGAGAGAGAGAGAGAGAGAGAGAGAGAACAAACAGTAGATATCTTTGGATAGTGTGATTTGGAGATGGGTGATTTCTGTTATTCTCTTCATACTTTCTGCAAGGAAAAATAGAATTTAAAGAACAGGGTTGGGCTGGGGAGGTAGATTAGCAACATGTCCCCACAGAAACTAGGTCTGGTGGCAATGTTTCTGTCCCTCTTAATTTTGAGCAGGAACAGCATTCATAGTAATAACCAGCATTCATTCATAGTAATAACCAATGTTTTTAGTCATTTATTGAATTTACAGTTCTTGTTTTGTACTAGTGATGGCAGAGTCAATTAGGGGTGTTGGGAAGAGAGCTCACTAACACAGCTCTCTGCGTTGGCTTCAAACTGCCCAGCTCTGTCAGGAAGCTCACCTCTCTGGCTTCTTAATTCTCATTCCCCAAGTGTGCTCTGTTTGGAATGGGAAGTGCTAAAGCCAAACCCTGTTTCTTATCTGAAGAATGAGTGTGAATGGCATTACAGCACCTAAGGAGAAGTCTGTGGTCTTCTATGTTTCTTTAACTAATAGCCCTCCGCCATGCTGTGGTGTAAATAGACACTCCCCCCTTGTTTACATAATAAATCAGTTTTAATTGGTTTGTGCATGTGTAGGTGACCTTGAGTGCAGATTAGAACAATAAATAAAAACAAATGCTTGCAAAAGGAAAGAAATACACTTCTTCCCAATGGAACCTTAGGGCCGTTGGTCGAGGAGAAGGACAACTTGGGAAAAACCAGCTGCTGAAATGTTTACTCTGCATCCTGAGTAAAAATGTATTAGGGGTTCCCACAAGCCCCAGGAACTAGGAAATATACCCGCAAGTGGCACAAGATAGGGGAGAAGGCAGTGTTTCTTTCATCACTAACTCAAGATGTTCCCCCACATCCCCTTTCTCCTAGTCCACTGGCCTCCAAAATTAGAATTATAATGTGATTTTCTAAATCTGCTTGACCTTTCATGACTTGTAAGCCATATGAGAAGGGTCTCAAAATGTTTTGGGGTGGGGATGAAATTAAAAGATAGTGGGGCTGAGCCCTGGTGGCGTAGTGGTTGTGCGCGGGACTGCGGCCCACTGGGATGGAGGTTCAATTCCAGCAGTGGGGCTGGGCCTCCTACTCCCACCACCAGAGAGCAGTGATGCCCCCAAAAAACAAAACAAAACAAAAGATAGTGGAAAATTCACACAAACTTTCTGAAGCAACCACTATGCTCACCTATATGATCTGGAATTCAATGGGCCGTTCCTGTCCCACTTTTCACACATGCTTCCACCTGGTGGAGGTTTGTAGAACTGCAGGATATGAAGTAGCCTCAGAACTCTTACCCCAGCCCCAGGGACCTCTAGGGAACGTATGCCCAAGTAATTACTTCCAGATCCACATAAACATTTTCTTTCCTTTTCATTCAAAATGCTGTTTCTTATGGCCAACACAAGGGTTTAAGGAAAAATTCAAAGCAACAAATAATTCAGTCTTCTTGTTGCTTGGTGCCATTGAATTGGCTCTCATTTCTACACAGAATAAAACACTGCAGAGACCTATGTCATCCTCACAATTGTTGTTCACCCCATCAAGGGTCTTGCTTGTCGCTAGCTTGTCACTGCCACTTTTGTGATTATTATATACTTTTACTGAAAGACATTTGGAAATGAGGTGGCCCGCCGGCTTGATGACTTGATTGTTCTTTATGGCCTCAAATGTCCAGGAATAAAATGTGCTCTCAGTAGGGCTTATTCCAGCTAGATAGTGACTATCTCCAGGCACTGGTCTTTTGTAAGAATGAGTTTGACAGAGTTTAAATGAAGAGCAGAGTTCTCCCTCTTCATCCGGTTGTGGCTGTAGGATTGTTCACTCTTAAGAGGTGGCATCATTTGCTAATCTTGAAAGACTTGGTCTGTCCAATTAGTTCTCAGGAGTGTCCACAAAATAATCATGTGTTTTTGGTGGGGGAAATAAGGCAACAATATATCAAGGCTCTTAGTGAAAGAGGTCCTGAAGCATGAAATTTTGCATAGATGCGTAAGTGTTGATAGCTGCTCTGAAGCAAGCTTTGGACCCTGGTAACTCCAGGCACAACAAAACGAAGCATGTCTAACTCTGATTCTTCTTCAGGATCTGTGAACTCATTATTTTGGCCAGTGTACATTCTGAGCACCTTCCAACACAGGGAGCATATCCTCTACCACTGTATTAGGTGATGGTACATTGTGATCTACAAAGATTGTTCATTGACAAGCTTTTGGAAGAATATTGCCAGACATTCTTCCTATTCTGATTTCATGGAAAAGTTTTGCTGAAACCTGTCCACAAAGGCACCATTCAACCATATGTGCACATACCAAGTCATTTATACAGTGCTACCATTCCAGTAACCACAGTCCATCTGTGCAATGGAATGGAACCAGTGGAAGTCACAGCTCAAATTCAACACTTATTGCAACAGAAATAGCATAGATAGGAGCTTCATTCACAGAAGTTGCCGCTTTTGTGATTATTTTATCATTTTACTTAAAGGCATCTCAAAATGAGGTGGCCAGCTGGCTTGATGACTTGATTGTTCTTTCTGGCCTCAGATGTCCAGGAATAAAGTGTGCTTGCAGGAGAACTTCCAGTTAGATGAAGCCATAGGTAATAGCGTTCAATGTAATGAGCACATCATTGTTGCATCAGGCCACAGTATTTGAGAATGGTGCTTAGGAATACAAAATAAAGTTATGACTTCACACTTAATAGGAAAAAATGATGAAAAATTCTAAGTGAAAATTAAACAAACCAGCGAGGTAATGGGTGCTGCTCTATTCTCATTGTGATAGGTAAGTCAGGGCAAGCCGCTGGGGTCACAGGCAGGGTTGCACTCTGTGTTCTGTGACGACGCCTTGCCTAGCATCAAGTGGCAACATTCTCATCAGGACTGCACCTAGGAGGGCCGTCTCCAGTTTGGCAGCCAGCGACATCAATGGAGGGAAAACTCTGGGAGTGGATTTGGTGGCATAGACCATTCAGCCAGCCAGTAAAGAGCTAGTAAGCTCCTCCAAATGGTGGAGGAGCACAGGACAGGACAGGACAGGGTTCTTCTGCCCAAGCTCATCAGCAAACTAAGCACACGCTCTCATGAAAGTTACATGTGAACTGGGGAGAGCAGCAGGCACCAACCAGCTCTCAAGTGCACCAGATATTGCCAAGTCCCAGGAAAGGAAAGTGAATGGAGGCGTTCAGAGGTGGAAAGCTGATGAAGCAATTGTTGCTGTTACTGGTTGTTGCCTTGGTTCTAGCTCACGGTCGTCTGCGAATACCATACTGAAAGGTGGCCTGCCTCTGTGTCGCCTTGGTGATCCTGGGAAAACCCAAACCTTTATAGTGACCTTCATATTTTGAGTGCCTTCTAACATGGGGCTCATCGTCTGCCTGCACCTTATCAGACAGTTTTCTGTTGTGACTCATAGAGTTTGCATTGGCTAGTGTGTTAGTCCAGGTAGACTAGAGAAAAAAATTGATAGACACTCATATGTATATAAGGGAGAGGTTTCTATACAAGAGGAATGAAACATTGAGAACACATCCCACCCCAACCTGGTTAATCCCACAAGTCTGATATTAGCTCATATATTCGATATCAGTCTATGAAGTCTTCTTCAGATTCATGAGGCACCTGCAATGATGCAAGGACAGCCACTGGTCAGTGGGTGCAGAGTCTTGTGTATACAGTAGTAGAAACATCTCCACACTGGTAGGGACCTCTCTGTGGCTTCTCAAGCATCTCAGCCCTGGCAGGAGTCTCCATCTAGCTTTCCTGGCTTCAGAGGTCTGGTTCCATCTGGGTAGGCCCATGTGGCTTCTCCTCCGGGATGTCTCACAGGGGGACAGCCGTGCATCTTGTCAGTAGAATGACTCCAAGGTACTGAGTTGTTGTAAGTCTATCATCTCCAATTGGGAAATACTGCGAGATTTCCCAGAATTCTCAGGAAAAAGCCATGCTCATATAGATTTTAATAAAGTGAAAGGGCAGCCACCTGGCATGATGAAGAGCGCAGCTCTATGTAGGAAGGGTAGTCGATGCAGAGACCCTGAAGTGAATGCATATCTGGCTATTTTTCTAGCATCAAGGTGCCTCATCTGGGGGAAGCAAACCAGTTGGAGGACATCAGGGTGAGTGATTACTTCTGAGAGCTAGGTGGAGCCTGCTGATGGGTGGTAGTCCACTGTGGAATATAAGAACAAGAATACTTAGGGATTAAGGAGAACAGGAGAGTGTTAAGGGAGCACACAGTGGGCCAAAGAATCTATGTTTCAGGGAAATAAGGCAAAACAACTGACCTAAATGCTAATGAAAAAAAAAAGCCAAAGAAAACTGTCTCAGCTATGTTCCAATAGCCTGACAGTTCTGCTGCAATTCTCTCTAGGGAGACCAGAACCTCTCTGCCTTCTCTAGTTAGGAATGCTTTTCTGTGTATGTTCTCTTACCTCTCTCAGGGAAATGGTAAGCTCCTGATGTCCAAAGAAAATTATATGTATTAGATATTCAGATATATATTATATTACATATATACCTAGACATCTACCTAAATAGGCATATCTGTGTATCATACACATTTATGTAAACTCACTGCCATGGACTCAATACTGACTCATAATGACCCCTGGTGGGTTTCTGAGAATGTTTACAGGTGTATTAATTAAGCCAAGTCTTTCTTCCACAAATATGCTTGAGACTTTAAACTGAAGACCATGAGGATCTCAGGCCAAAGTATAACCACTACACCACCAGAGTTCACATAGATAGTTACGTGTGTGTGTGTATGTGTGTTTTACGTGTGCATATTTTTTCATTTATCATACATATTTTTCTATATAAAACATAAAATTAGACCCCCAAAGGTTACAATTTTCTGCATACTCCACTTCATTTGGGAATGACCACTCCTGTGAAGACTAGAACACTAAGTTCGTGGCCCTTCCCCCAGTTGCTCCCACTCCAGTGGCACCGCAGATTGTAAGAGTTAGGTCTGCAGACATTGTGAGCCTGGGGGAGGACAAGGTGGTGTTTCAATGTCTATTGCAATCAATGCTTACCTTCAGTACTTTCTCTTGCTTAGGACAGGTTATTTATACTGAGGACTGTGTCCCTACAACAAGCTTTGCCTTCATGGGCTCATGCTTCTCCATAGCTTCATTGTATTCAAAATGTTCTTTCTGGGCTGAGCCTCGGTGGCGTAGTGGTTGTGTGCAGGACTGTGGCCCACTGGGTTGGCGGTTCAAATCCAGCAGCAGCTCTCAAGGAGCAAGGCTGGGCCTCCTACTCCCATCAGAGAGCAGTGATGCCCCCCCCCCAAACATTCTTTCTAAAAATTACATACTTTTTATAGGGTTATATTTGGAAGCCATCAGCTGAACACTGGATTAATATGATGACAGTTTATATATCTTTATATTTTTCATTAATTGTAAAATTATGAAGAAATAACTACTTTTTCATAAGCATTTTCATAGAATTCAAGGGAGCACCATGTAGTAGATCTCACACCATTCAATAGATAGCAGCTGACCTTGCCTGTGCCCCTCAGCAGTTCGCACTCACTAGGCAGCAGGGCAGCACCAACCAGGGCTCCTTCCTATCTTCAGCCTGAATAAAAACCAAACTCACTGCCATTGAGTGGATGCCGTGCACAGAGACCCGACAGGGCAGAGAAGAACTACCCCTGTGAGTGGCCAAGAATGTCAGTCTTTACAGGAGTAGAATGTCTAATCATTTTCCCTTCACCCTGGTAGAAAACCACAGTGCAATTGGAAACGAGACCCAGTCACATTCTGGGCTGGAGATATTACCGTGTGCTGGAAATAGCTTGAGAGAGAAAGGCCTGTGTTCATGCTCAAGTTTTTCCATTTAGCAATTATGGAATTTAGAATTTGAGGAATCATTGTGTAGTGAATCTTATTCTCAGTTCGAGTAGGCATTAGCTATTTCAGAAAAAAAAGTTCGCAAAGCCAGTCCTCTAGTCTCTGGACCTCAGCAGATACTACAGTTAATCACTATGATTTCCCTGTGACAGATGGGAAGATATAGGTCTCTGAGGGGGAGCGCTTGCTTGCTTTCCTCACCCCCACACCAGGACCTGAACACCTTTGGGTTCCTCTAGCTGTTCAAATTCAACACAATCATTCGGTGTATGCTCCTAGAGCACTAAATTGTCTTTTCCTTAATCATCTGCACCGCAATGTTCGGCACCATGTTCTTTTGTAATTTTCAGGGAATGCTATCAAGATGCCCTTGGCAAATAAGTTCTGCAGATCTCTACATTTAACCTCCTTAAGTAAGAATTTCTATTTTAACAACTGTTTGATGAATTGTTCCAAACTAT
>PVJH01026708.1:0-29696 GCA_004026705.1 Nesogale talazaci
TACAAGAAGGGGGTGGGGGCAGTGCATAAACAGCTGCAACTAATGATATCAAGACAAAGCCTCCAAATAGAACCTAGAAGCCTCTCCATTTTGCACAAAATGGGGACAAAAACCAAGGAACAAGGATAGAGAGAAATGGAGAATCCTGGTTCAACATCCAATGTTATTGTACAAAATTATTCATTTCACCATTTTCTTAAAAACCTTTTTTTTATACTACTAGATTTCATAGCATTCTCATAGGATTTCCTGAACACTGTGAATACAGAGTTCTGGTGGTGTAGTGGGTGATGTATTGGGCTGCTAACGATGAGTAAGGTCAGAGGTTTGAGCCCACCAACATCCCCATGGGAGAAAGATGCAACTCTCTGCCCCCTTGAAGATCCACAGCTTCGGAAACCTGATATTGGGTACCATGAATCAAAATTATCCTGCAAGCAGTGGGATTGGATTTTTGATTATGAATATAATTAAAACTGCTGCATTTTTAGTAGATTAAGTAAAGAATTTTGAAAATATTGTCTTTTGGAAAGGCTTCTTTTTCTCTTTTAAATTGTATAACAAGATATTTGCTTTTAAAGAGTTGTATCTTTGGGAAAAAATTTGAAGAGACAGCAGTGAGATGTTCTGCTCTCCTTAATAAAGATATCCATGATTTATCAAGCACTTGTAGGGACTTTGTTTCTAAGCTAGATGCTAACTTTAGTTAAAATTAGGCATTTCCTATGCAGTATGGCAATTAGAGGCCATTGCATTGTAATTTGATATAGAACAGAGTGACAAAGTATTGGAATTAAGTCATGCATTTGGTGATTCTCTAATGCTTGAATGCATAATCAGTGTTTTTGAATTATGGGATTGACAAAGAATACGGAATATACCATAGATTGCTAGAAGAGCAAACAAATCTGTCTTGATCTTGGAGGATGTTCAGCCAAAATGCTCCTTATAATTGAGGCTGGTGAGGTTTGATCCCATGTACTTTGAACATGTTCTCATGAGAGAGCAGTCCCAGAAAAGATGAGGCTTGGTAAAGTTGGAAGACAGAATAAAGGAGGAAGACCCTCAATAAGGTGGATTCACAAAGTGGCTGCAACAATGGACTCAAACATATCAACAATTGTAAGGAGGATACAGGATTGGACAGTGTCTTTTCACTCTTTTTTCAGTTGTACACAGAAGCACTATGAGTCAGAACCAATTGATGGCACCTAAAATTATTAACCTCCAAAATTTCTGTAGTTTTCGTCATTTAGTGCCCAACAACTCGCTTTTGAGCTGAAGCTTTCTTAGCCTGGTATAGATTCTGTCATTTCTCCCTGAACGTCAATGTATTGTTAGTGCTTAGTTAGTCAGAGATGGTTTCTGTCGCAAGAAAAATCTACATCTCAATCAGCCAACTTTCTAAATTTGATTAAAACAACAACAAAACCCAAAAACTAAACACCCATTTATTCTAAAGGAATATATTGAATACTGCATACAAGGTAGTGCTAAGGAGTCTGGGTAGCTGGGGTAAGTGGCTAGCGGCAGATTGATAACCCAAAGTTTGGTGGATCCAAGCTACACAGGAAGAAAGGCCTGGCAAACTGCTTCTTTAAGATAAAGATTGTCAAGAAACTCTGTGGAGCAATCCTCCTTTGTACCACAAGGTGTCACCAGGAGTTGGAGGCTGATTAGACAGTAGATAACAAGAGGACATTATTTCTGAGAATTTGGATGATAAATGAATAAAACTTGGTTTCTCTTTTCAAGAGCTTATAGTTTTCCTGACATGGTGGTTAAGTGCTGTTTTAGCATTCATTGAAGATTAGTAACCAGGACCATGAAAAAATGATACATGAAAAATGACAGTAAGGAATCAAGGCTTTGGAGTAGAAGGAAAAAGGGTAAGTTCATATAGCTAATTAACTGGTCTTTCTTTGAACTAAGTATGTATGTTCTAATAAAAATTAGGAGGGAGGAGGGAGAGAGGAGCTGATCCCAAGAGCTAAATAGAAAAGAACAATGGCAATATACTTTATGTACTACTATGTCTGATACAATTGATGTATGGATTGTAACAAGAATTGTCAGAGCTCTCAATAAATGATCTTAAAAGAATAACTGTGTTCTGTTTCTAACTATTTCCTGGATCTGCTCCAACATCCCGGTTCTCATGTTATGCCTTAAGTATAGTCTTTGTTCTTTATTATTGATTAGGTTTCTCTCATCTGCTTTTGCGAGGTGCCACCCAGTCTGCTCTGACTCATGGGGATGAAATACTGTCCAGTCCTGCACCAACCTCTTGATCTTTGCTAAGTTTGAGTCGCTGATTGCAGCCTCTACGTCAGTCAGTATCATTGAAGTCTTCCTCATTTTTCTGAACTTTTATATTACTAAGTGTGACGTGTTCAACAATAGTTTTCTCTTGATGACATGTCCAAGTTGAGCAAGAGGAAGTCCTGCCATCCTTGCTTTGAGGGAGTATTCTGTGCTTTGACAATGACAGATTTATTTTGTTCTCTCACAGGCCTATCTGTACACTTCAAATACATAAGTTCTTCTTTAATATTCTTTGTTTAATGTCCAGATTTCACTTGCATATGAAATGATTAAAAACAACGTGACTTGCTTCAGGGCACCTTAGTCTTTTTCATTTTAAGAGTTTAAGGGGTTTTGTTTTTGTTTCATTTTTACAGCAGCAGATGCTGCTGTATGTCGGCCCATTGCAAGATGTCGTTTGATTGTTGGAATGTTGATTATTGATCCAAGAAGAATTAAATTCTTGACAACTTCAATTTCTTCACCATTTGTCTTGATGCTATTTTTTAGCCCCGTTTCTATTAGCTTTTTCTGCTTTAGTGATAACAGTAATCTACAATCAGTTTTCTACCCTCCTGTCCTAGCCCAATACTTATACTGTACTGTTTTCAGAAGTGCCTTTCGATTATGCTAACTGTTCAGCTCATTCAAAATCTATAGTAGCTTCCTATTGCTTTGCTAACATTTGTCTGGTATAGAAAGGATCTTAATAATATGACATCTGCTTACTTCTCAAACTCTGTGTCTTGACTTTTCACCAAGCACACTTGCATTTATAATCTTTTAAAATTAATTGTAACCACTTGATTTCTCTGACCTTTCTACACTCTTAACTCTTCATTTCTGGATGGAAAGTGAGTTTCTGCTGGCCTCATTATTGTTATAGTTATTTTTATCATAGAACCTCTGATTTATAAAAAGAAGTTTAGTAAATCCTTTATTTGCAGAGCTTCACTTACTCATCCAGTCTGTTAGAAAATAGCAAAATGGCAAAGAAAGGGAAAGCCAGGTACGTCCTAGGAATACAAAGCTTTGAATGCTGTTATAAAGAGTGAAAGGCAGAGCATTGCCCAAAAAAAGCAAATGGAAATGCCAGAGAAAAAGGCAAAATATGATTTTATTTTGTGATTGAGAATATATGCTGCAAAATAGATACCAATTAGCACACATATCATGCATTGAATGGTTATGTAAATATCCTCACTCTCCTTTACTGACTTGTTTCTTCTTCAATAACATAAATTCTGGCCCCTAAATTTCCTATCTAATTTTTCATGTTGTTGTCATTTTGACCCCAGAGACAGAGCATAATGTTCATGGCAGACACTTTTTTTTTTTATAGTTTGGCAACTGTTTGCTTTTAAGATTTTCTGTGGGTATTTTTTGCTGTATAATTTAAAGAGTATCCCAGGCTAATAATTCCAAGGGTCAATTCAACCTTTATAATCCCAGGAAGTCTGAAGCTCCCAAACCTTTGAAATTCTATTCTGCATTTTTATCCTTCTGATCAGGATTCTTCATTTGAATCTTTGCTTAGACTCTTCAGAAATGGTGATCGGTCACCGTCAAATTTTTCTGACAAAGGAAACTGACAAAGGGAGTCAAGTACCAAGTTCTCATTGACAATGGCTGCAGTCATTCATGGAGACAATTAGCTATTAACATTTTAATAAGAAGGGAAACAGTGTATAATATGAAAAAATGACAATAGTTTCTAAATTATCAAGGGTTCATGAGAGAGCAGGGAATGGGAGGGAGGGGAAATATGAGGAGCTAATACTAAGTAAGGGCTTAAGTAGAAAGAGAATGTTTTGAGAATGATGATGGCAACAAATATACAAATGCGCTTTGCATACAATAGATGTATATATTGATTGCGAGAAGAATTGTATGAGTCCCCAATAAAATAATTTTAGAAAAGTAATTAAAAAGAAAACAAAATACTCCATCCAGTCAATTCCAACAGACAGAAACTCTCCATGTGGTTCCCAAGGCTGTGTCATGATGGTAGCAGTCTTTTTTTCTCCAATGGAATGGCTGGTAGATTTCAATTGCCAACCTTGCAAATAGCAGTTCAGTGACTAACCTTTTCCCATGCTTTTTCTACTTCTGTTGTGCCTTGGATGGCTGCTTGCAAGCTTTTAAGATGCTGAACACTACACATTGAACTAGGAGGTAGAACAGAGGCACTCAACATGTTATTAGGTCAAGAAATTGGGATGCCCAAGAAACCATGAAAACCAAGAAAGCAAATCCCATGAAGTCTTTGGCTGTCTATTAGCAGATTCTGCAGCTACTCTTTGCTGTTATTATTATAAAAATCTACCACACAACAGTTGCCAACGTGTTGCAGTTGTACAATTTATTGACAGGAGAAAAGTGTGGCAGTCTGCTCCTATAAATATTGACTGCTTTGGAAACCATATGATGTCATTCTAGTCTGTCATTCTATGAGTCAGAATCTATTTGACAACAGCAAAACAATTTATTGAAGCCATTACAATAATCAGCTCTGCAACCCTATGCTGAATCAATTCGATATTCCTATCACCCTTAATGACCCTTCATCCTTCCCTCCTACCCCTCTCATTCTCTGCCATCAAGATGATTCAGATTCTTAGCAAAACTTTAGGACAGTGGAGAATGGTCTCTGCTCCTTTCCATGTCTATAAAGCCTTGCCTTTCTTCTGTGAAGTGACTGGTGTGTTTGAACTGCTGACCTTGCAGTTAGCAACCCTCTATCACTAGATCTCTCTCCTGCTATCCCTGGTGACCACTAATAAGCTGTTTTCAATATATTTGCCTTTTCTTTAAGTGATGCCATATAACATTTGTCCTTGCTCCAGGACAAAGTTCAAAAGGTAGGAAAGATGGGTGAATGGAAATGAGGAACTTGGGGTAGAAGTGAGACTAGTTCTGATGCCTAGAGGTGACTGCAGCAAACCGTGTATAAGTTGTGAAATGAGACGTCTCTTGTATTGAAACTTTTCACCCAAACCACAATAAAGTAATAAACATAGGTTTGTTCTTTTGTCAATCAGTGTAAGACATTTCTGTCCCACCCATATTGTGGAGCGTGCATCATGGCTTCCTCTCCCATTGCCTGTGTACACCACATGTCGTTTGTCTAGTCAGCTGTTGACCAAGCATACTTTGCAACAAATTCTTAGCACAACTCCATAAAGTGGTGGATGCATGATGTCATGAAGTGAGAATAAGGAAAGTCAAGCCTTCCAAGAAGTTTTAATAAATGTGAAATGTAAGATGACATGCAAACTTTGCTACGATTCAGAGAAAATGAACATTTTGGAAAGATATAGGAAAAGATGTAAATTATTATGGGAGACAGAGAATGATAGGATTGGAGTTACCTCCTGCAAGAACCAGCATTGTATTAGGAGGTCAGGAACAAAGTGTTACATGGAAGCAATAAGAAACTCAGTTTTAGGCAAAACTGACCTGTGGGTTTACTCAAATATGCTGATTTAGCAAAGGTTTCCTGTTTTCTATCTAGATAAACTTGTAAAATAAGGTTTAATATTTAGATAGCCTATGAAATACTTTGTCTTCTTACCTTGAGTTTTGAAGCTACAAGAAAATAGACCATTTAGCTCCATTTTTATTCATCCAACTTGTGTGAACTATTGGACTGAGAAGCATAAGGTCAGTGGTTCAACTCTACCAGTGCCCTGTGGGAGATCGATGAGGTTTCCTGCTTCTGTCAAGATGTATAGCATTAGTAATCCAGAGGAACAGTTCTAGTCTGTTCTCTGGGGTCACAATTCATAAAAATTCACTCGACAGGAATGAGCCTTGATTTTTAAAGTTTCTTTGTGCCACAGTGGTTAAATTGAGTACTTGGCTGAATTGAATATTTGAGACAGATATTTTTTCTTAGAAAACCCAAATTACTTACTCACTCAGCCATTACAGAAAATCTTCAGGACCCTTTGTAATACATGTCTCAATAGCTGTAGTAAATGGATATGAATACAGAGACAGAGATCTCAGTGAACTGTCATATCTCTTTTTATAGATTTTGTTTACCACTCACTTATTATGATTGAGAAATAACATTTTCAGTAAATAAAATGTTTTAACAAGTCAGTTTTAACCCTTGATGCTGGTTTATTGAAATGGTTGGAATGAGTTCACATTACACGAATGGATCATTGCAACCCTTGGCTGTTTTGAAAGTGGTTCTGCCTGAGATACCATGTCTGCTCCACCTACCTATCTCTCTGTCTGAGAGACTTCCTTCAGCGCATAGCTTTTGTGTTTTATATCTGCCACAGAATTCCTCTCCTACACACACCACAGTTGAACGGCAGATTGACACCTGACCAGATTAGACTGAACTAATCAGATTTACTCTAAGTTTTTGCTCTACGAGAAAAGAGCATTGAAAAAAGGGGAGTGGGCTGATCCCCGGTTGCATAGTGGTTGTTTGCGGGACTGCCACCCACTGGGTTGGTGGTTCAAATCCAGCAGCAGCTCTCCAGGAGCAAGGTTGGACCTCCTACTCGCACCAGAGGGCAATGATGCCCACCCCCCAAGAAAAAAAAGGGGAATAAAAGGAAAAGAAAGAAAAAAGATTGCTCTTTTGATATCACTGGCTGCCTGCAGAGATGATATTGGCTGTAAACTGTGTTTTGAAGACAAGATCTCATTTTATTGGTCTCATTTTATATTATATGCAATATAGTACATATGGCATACTATGTTATAGATAATTATATTAAATTAAAATTGCCTTATAATTTAATATATTATAAATACTTTTGTTTATTTTACATGTTAATACTGTGAGTCTGATCCTTGAAGATGCTTGTTTTTATGGCTCTTGATCGAACAAGATGGTTGTAGGCCTTTGGGCTGTCAAATCTAAAGGTTAGGAGATGTCTGATCAGGTGGAGTTATGTGCAAGTCAATTTCATGAGAAAGAGAAGATGGAGAGGGAGAGACAACAAGAACAAAGGATGGGACGAATCATGAACTTTCATAAAGCCCTAGAAGGAGATAAGGATAAAGATGTAGTTGTGGAGGAGCTCCAAAGAACAAGCTATTTGGCATAAGAAGAGGCTTATGTGGTAGATGCAAGCTCAATTTCATTTGTTTTTCATTGACTCTGAGCTGATTTTGAAAGTCGCTAGTCAGCACACTTCAGGATGCCTGCAGGCACCCTTCTTCCTTCGTCCCCTTTCCTCTCACAGCTTGTTCTCAATAAAGTATTTATTGAAGACAAAGTAATTCATTCATTTAGGCTGGCAGTCAAGATAATCATAGAAAAAACTGCAAAGTGACTCGAGTTTTATGGTTAGCAGAGCAATGTTTGAGGGATCTTGTCATTTATTGTCTTATGTCTGTGACCGCATGGTTTTGTAAATGCCAACCCATCAGAATTTTATTTTATGTTCCTGGGTTCAACAAATTTAAGCTCTGTAAACATTTTCTTTTTGCTGCAGTACTTAAGTGAGTCCTTAAAATGTAAATACCTACTTAACAGCATCTAGTTTAATCTTTGGCCAAACAAATAGAAACCATAGACATTATGTGTCCCCCAAAGAAAGGAGAACAAGGAGTGTGTCTTCACAGAAACTAAAGACTTGAGGAAGGAAGTGGAGAAGAGTGGCAAAGTACCATCATGCCAGAAAAGTCAAGTAAGATGCCTAAATTTATCCATTGAACTTATAGGCACCATAATTCAAATACATCAATGGAAGCTCTTAATATGATGAGTTGAGAAGAATGGGAGAAGTAATTTCAGAGCGAGTAGAGATAACTCTATCAGGAAGTTTTCTTGAAAGGAAAAATCAAGTGATTGGTCAAAAACTGAAGGAAGATGTAGAGATCTAGCTCGCTCCCCACCTCCTTTCTCACAAGGTTTCAGAGGGGGAGACATGGACTTGTTTAAACATCGAGGGTGCAAAGCTAGGTAAAGAGGGCAAACAGACTGTTAATGAGAATCAGAGGTACTAAAGCAGTGGCTCTCAACCTTCCTAATGCCATGACTCTTTCATACAGTTCCTCATGTTATGGTGAACCCCACCATAAAGTTATTTTTGTTGCTATCTTATAACTGTAATTTTGCTACTGTTATGACTCATAATGTAAATATCTGATATGCAGGATGTATTTTAATTGTTACAAATTGAGCATAATTAAATATAATGAAAGCACAGTGATTAATCACAAAACAATAAGTGATCAAATATCGTGAAATAGTTACGTGTTTTCCAATGGTTTTAGGCAACCCCTGTGAATGGGTCATTCGATCCCCAAAGGGGTCATAACCCATAGGTTGAGAACCACTACACTAAAAGGTGGAAAATCTTTTTCTGAGAGCAGGATAAGGCATAAATCTTGAAGAGGAGGGATTGCCTCATTCATATTGAATGAGAAACAGAAAGCAAGTCCACTGTTACGGAGTCAATTCTCACTCATAGTAACTCGACACAGGGTTTCTGAAGCTGTCGTTCCTCACAGAAATACCTCATCTTTCTCCTGTGGAGCAGTTGGTGGATTTAAACCATTGACCTTGTAGTTAGCAGACCAATGTCTAACCCTTAGCATTCACAGGGATCCTTGACTGAATGAAAAAGGCAGAGAAATGGTACAGTTGCAGAACTAGATACATATGAAGGTAAGGAAGTTGAAAGTATTGCCGCAATGGATTTCGACTTGAAGTTACAAAACTTTCAAAATGTGTTAGTCATGTTGTTGCCCGTAACTGTTCAAAGAGGAAAAAAAAATACCTTCTCATAGTAATAATGCTGAGTTAGTTGGGTTGACCAGAGAAACAAATCCAGAATCACCTATATGTGTGTAAAAGAGAACTTTATATCAAGAACAATTATGCATTAAGAAAACATTCCAGCCCACTCCAGATCAATTTCATAAGTTTCATATAATTCCATTAACCCAAATTTCTGATATCAGTCTATAAATTCCTCTCCAGATGCACACAGCACATGCAAAGACACTGACTGCAGGAAGATCACAGGCTAATGAGTGGAAAGTCTTGTGGATCCAGTGGTGGTGGAAGTGTCTCCGTGCTGTCATGGATTTGCACATGGCTCCTCTAGCTCCAGGACTTTGACTCTAGCAGCATAGCTCCATGTGGCTTTTCAACAGAAGTGTCTCGCATGGAGACAAGCAGAGAGTGGGTTTCCCATCTCCTGGAAGGAAGACAGGAGTTTCCAGAATCCCCAAGAGAATGCGAGACCCACATAGAGGTTGCATTGGCTATGATCTGATCTGATTGATTGGCTAGACTCCACCCCTCACAAATTGACAGGAGATTACGTAATTGCCAGAAATGAGTTATAACATATGTGAATGAGATAATTTACATCCTAAATATACTTACAGAGATGATGTAATGACAGGAGCAATACTATTTAAAGAAGTAAGAAATTTCTTAGATATTCAGTAAGGCATTTCACTAATAACTTGCAAGATTGATGAATAATTCTAGAAGTTCCTTTCATTTAGTAACTAACTAGAACAGTGAGATTTTGATAATACATTAGACTGCTACCCCCAGCATAACAACAATTTTAACTACAATAATAATATCAGAGATACAGAATAGTCTTAAACTGGATTCTCTAGAGGATGAAAACCAATGAAACTAGTGTGTGTGTGTGTGTGTGTGTGTGTGTATTCTCATAGATCAAGGAAATGTTTTATACAGTTGCAGTACTAGGAAATTTCCAAGCCCCTGAGAGAGATGTCAAGCTAGATTCATAAATATAGCTGCTGATGGATCTAAGATTGACAATTCAGGTGGCAGGCAGATATGTGGCTACAGAAGTGTATAATTCCAAGATTGTCAGCCATAAGGAAGGCTACTGACAATTCCCAAAGTCAGCAGGAAATACGATAGGTCACTGGTTCAAGCCCAAAGAATTAGAGGTTAGATTAAAAGTCAGATGCAGGATTTGAATCTGTAAAAGCAAGCAAGCTTTTCTTTAACATCCACCTATATTGGAAGCAGGTTATACCTCTGAGGAGATTTCATCAAGATGAGGATTACTAGGTCATAATTGACTGAAAATTTCTGCCCAGTCAAGCTGATACAAAACTTGTAACTATCACATATATGTTTGAGTTTTGAACAAATACAAGGAATTCTTAAATTTTCTTCATTCATTCAAGAGATAGAATAATAAAACTACTGAGAAAATGTTAAATGTTTAATTGGTGAGGAAACAGGATATTTTTGTTATGAAAATTCAGAAAAGAAAGCCATTGACTGCATTGGTATGTAGCAATTACAAATGAAGTAAGTGTAGATTTGCTTTTGTTATTTATCTTTTTTTTAACTTTTATACCATTTGTGCAGACATCTCACAAAGCATAATTGGCTTATTTTTTCTCTTGTTTTAACTGTTTATTTTTTTTAGTGTGAATTGGGTAAAGATTTAGAGAGTAGATCATCCATTTTACAGCAACTCATATCCCCCATCTTAAAAAATATCTCAATCACTCATTGTTAATAATCTATGAAAAATTTCCTAATGAGAAACATTCAATACTGATGTAGTTTTCTTTTCCTAAAAGTATATACAAACTATTGTTAGAATAGTAATTGGCATAAAGATTATTTCGAGTAAGGTTTCAGTGTTCATGAGTATATTACCAGTTTATTCTGACTTTTAAATAGTGTTAGATTGAATTCTCTAAAGAAGCAAAGTCAGTGGCGTGTATGTGTGTATTTATATATACAGAAAGAAATGCATATCTTGAAATGGCTTACACAGCAGGTAGATTATGTCTGACTCAAGTTTGTCGGTCAAATGTAAGTGGAAGGTTTGTATAGCTGCAGAAGCAGATGAACAGGAAGCAGGAAGACTAAGCAGGAGGGCTACAGGCTGATGGATGCAGAAGTAAATCAAGTGAATTGAAAGTATGCAGATGGCTGACAGTCCCTGAGATCAGCAGACAACAAAAAAGATTCACAAGCTTGAGGCAGGATCCAGTTTCAGCAGAAGGTGAAGGGGCAAAAGAGATCTCAGTTCTGCTTAGGGAGCTCACCGTTATATAAAATGCTACAACTTTTGTCATCAGGCTGTGACTTGATTGATAGTTTGGACTCCACTCCTAAGTTCACCCAGGAGTATCTAGCTGACATAACCTAATCATCACAGTCATTGAAATTATTAAACAATATTGAAGTATAAATGCATGTTTTATAAAAATTACAAGTTTTATCTGCAGCTAGAGAGAAGTACCTATTGTATAGTCAAATGTATATAGTTTTGATTTAAATGATAATTATAGGGAAATATAACAGTGTAGGCATTATAGAAAACATTTTGGTGGTTTCTCAAAAAGCTAAATGTAGACTTACAATATGACCCAGCTATTCCATTCCTAGATATATGTATAAAATAATTGAAAATAGGAACGCAAATAGATAGTTGTACACCAATGTTCATAACAGCATTATTCACAATAACCAAAAGGTTGAAGCACCTCAAATATACATCAATAGATTAACGGATAAACAAAATGTGGAACCTATCTATCCATCTCTTATTTATCCATGTTAGAATATTATTTGGCCTAAACAAGAAATGAGATTCTGATACAAGATAGATGACACTTAAATACATTTTGCTAAGTAAAATAAGAGAAAAACAAAAAAAAATTATTTTAAAATTTCCTCAAAAAAAAGGGAAGGAAAATATTTTAGAATTCCACTCAGATGAAATATCAAAATAAGTAAAGACATAGATATAGAAAGGAGAGCAGAGGTCATGAAGGGCTGGGAGGGGGAATATGGCAGTTACATAATCTCCTGTCAATATGCGAAGGGGTAGAGTGTATCCTGTCAATCAGATCATAGTTCGATGAACTCATTTAAAGGTGCTACAGAGATAAATATCTCGCTGCAGGTGGTTCTCTCTCTCTCTCTCTCTCTCTCTCTCTCTGAGACATTTCCATTGACAAGCCAAATAGAGCTATGCTGATGGAAGCCAGAGCCCTGGAGCTGGAGGCACACACCAACTCTGAGATGTTTCCCCTACTATTGGATCTACAAGACTTTCCACCCACTGGCCTCTGATCTTCTTGCATTTGGAGTCATTGAATGTGTTGTGTGCACCTGAAGAGAAATTTATAGACTAGTATATGGGCTAATGTTGGACTTAGCCCATATGGAATTGATCTTGACTGAACTGGGATGTTTTCTCAGTATATATTTTTTCTTTTATTTAAAACTCTTTCTTATACACATATAAGGTTTATGAATTTGCTTCTTTAGTCTACTTGGATTAACACAGGCAGAATCAGGAGTTATTGATTATTGGGTATTGTGTTTCAGTTAGAGATGATGAAAAAGTTCTGAAAATAGATGCCTGGAACCAAAACTGAACCCATTGTTGATTATGACCCAAAATTATCCTACATCGGGGTTCTGTAGTTGCAAATCTTTGTGGGAACAGAGTCATCTTTTTCTCCTTTAGAATGGCTTGTGGATTTGAACTACTTGAGTTTAACAGTCCAAAGCTTAACCAACAGTGCTACCAGGACTTCTTATGGAAAGAGATAGTGATGATCATTTACACATGGTGAGTAAACAATATCAAAGAGTAGTATAGTTAAAAATCTTATGTATATTTTATCACAATTAAAAAATACTGCATATACATTCTTAATGCTTGGTATATTTGTAGGCATACTCTGTGATATATCTGACTATTACTATTGTTATATTTTATTACTAAAACATTTCAGATGAGAAGAATGAGTATAAGAAACTTTAAATGACTTCAAGGTCACATTGTTAAGTTGGAAGACAGTAGATTAAAAGTAGGACTTTTAACTTTTATAAGAGGCAAGAGTGGTGAGTACAGTGTGTCAAATAGGAAAAGGAAGGGGTAAGGAAGGGAAGGAAAGTGAGAAAAAGAATAAAAGTGGTCTGAACTATCGAAGCATGGAGGGCAAAAACCCAAATAGCTTTGGGAAGGAAGTGAAAGATTTAATTTGAGTTGTTCATATTCCAATGCTTGTAGACCCCAACGTGTTTTTAAGATAAAATAGAGGACATGAGTTGCTTGGCAGAGTTTGAAAAAAATGAGATTTAACTAATTTGATTTGGGGTAGGTAGAAATGATTAGAGTTTTGTGGGGGTGAATAGAATTTCAATAAGATTCGATAAGCAAGGGGTGTTGAGCTGAACCTGTTATAAGGTTTTGGGTAGAGTTCACCTCCAAGGTTCCCAGGACAGGAGACACTCAGAGTCATGGCAAGGACATGATCTGCAGATAAGGCTTTCATAGACCTTTTTGCTTTTCAAAGAAAATATTCTTTATAAAAACTAAAAGATATTTCAATAGAGTAGTTTTCGGAGCTCATACAAATTAGCTTTTTGGGATAAAGTGCTTGTCGATAGGGATCCTATAGCCAAGGCAAGGGGTTAACTGGTGCCCACAGTGAAGCTGAGTGTTTAGTATGAAAGGCACACATTACAGTCACATAGTCATGATGCCTCACCTAGTGCATACTATGTTGTAAAGGGGAAGTGGTTTAAGGATAGAGAGCAGCTCAGGGTTTATGCAATACAAACCACTGTCACACAAAACGCCAATTGTGGTTTTTATTTTCAAATGCTTACTCTCAGTGATGCAATGGCAATCACAAATCACTTCAAGCTATACAGCCATGATCATTCGGATGTATCATGATTTCCATTGTCTTATGTGCTACTGTCTTTGGGATGTCTTGGGGTATTTTGAAAACCTGTCTTGACACAAGAAGGAAGTATTCTGTTATACAAATCTGACCTTTCAATGAATAATGGAAAAAAGAGCACACACATTCAATCCAATAATTCCGTGGCAACTGGCAAAAATGTCATTCATTTACTATGAACTGAGGGTCTTTCCTGAAGGCATGTTGAAATAAGGATTAGGCTGCGATCCACCAGGTGACGAATTAGCCTGTGTGAGAAAGAGGGAGCCGTCTGTTTCTGTGAATAGTTACAATCTCAGAAACTCCCAAAGGGCATCTATGAGTTGGAATCAACATGAGGTGATTTGATTTTGGGGGCTTTAAAAGAAAATAAATATTGAAACAAGTTTAGTAAATGATTCATGCAATTATTGTTAATGTGGTTGTTCACATTTCACAAATTTCTGCTTAGAGATATTAGTTACTAATGTCCTATTTTTTTTGCAAAGACATCCCATTTTCCCTCAATTGAATAAAGCTATTCCATATCTTAAAAACTAGTCTACATTATATACATTATGAAAATACACAAAATTTACTATATACACTTCTTATACTTCCTTATAGTTTTCACATATACAGTATAAAACCAAAATCTACTTATAAAGCATAAATACAAATTTTCAATAATTAATCAGGTGAACACTTGTTTACTGAGACAAGCTCACTGGTCACAGATGGAGATTGGTGATACCTGCTATGTTGTTGTTGGGTTCCATCAAGTTGGTTCCGATCAGAAGTGACTCTATGCACAGGACAAAACACCGTCCATTCTGGTGCCTCCATTTCTATTGTTCCTATGTCTGAGCCCATTGTTGATGCCATGATGTCAATCTACCCCACTGACCAACTTCCTCTCCACGTTACCAAGCAATTTTGCTGATGTCCTTCTCCAGGGACTTGTCTCTCCTGACAAATGTCGCAAATCTACATGAGATAAAGTCTCACCAGCCTTGTTTACAAGGTGAATTTTGGCTGGACTTCTTCCAAAGCAGATTTGTTTGTGTTTTTAGCAGCCCATGGTACATTCTGTATGCTTCTCCAGTATCACAGTTCAAATGGACTGACTCTTCTTTGGTCTTCCTTATTCAAAGTCCCACTTTCGCATGCCTACATGATAATTCAAAATACCAGAATTTGGGTCAGGTGAACTGTAATCCTCAAAATAACATTCTAGCTTTTCAATACTCTAAAGAGGTCTTGTGCAGCAGGGTTACATAATGCAACATGTCTTTTTGTCTCGCTCTCCCTTTTTTTGCAAAACCATTTTTTTTGAGCTACTACAGATCATATCATTTCACAGTTCAATCACATCAAACAATATTGTTCAATTGCTACCAAAATCAGTTTCAAAACATTCTATCCCTTCTTGAACACCTTTACATGAAGTCCCTTTTATACCCTTTCCTCCCTTCCCCAACCAGAAATCCTTAATCTACTTGCTGTTTATATAGATTTGTCAATTCTGGGTTTCATGTGCTGAAAAACATAAAACAAAAATTCAAGTGGTCAACCTTAATAGCAAAACATATCAGAGATAAACCCCAATATGAACCCCCTGTCCCTGAAAATGTTGGAAACCAGACCTCATGTGAATTAGAGTTGGGATCAACTGATAAGGTTTTAATCATTCAAGTGAGATTTTTTTATTTTGCTCTTCTATATTCATCTCTCCAGTGTACTCTGTTTGGAAACCAGTTTCTTAACATCCCTCTACTATGGATCAAGGGCAGTCACCGGAGGCTTATTTCCTATGTTGATCTCTCATAGATACACCTTTGGTCTCACTATCAAACCAGTGCAAACCAGAACCTCACAGGTTAGGCTGTTACTACTCCCATCTTCAGCTTCAGATTATGTGATTCATAATCCTTGGGTCAATGATGTTGGTGTGGCTCTTCCATGTGAACTTAGTGAATGACTGCCTCTTTGGAAACAAGCTTTTAAGATACCAGATTCTATTTTATGTGATAGTCAGACACCATTTAGTGTCTTCACCACACTTTAACAACCATATCTTTTTAAAAAAATCATTTTATTGTGGACTCATATCACTCTTATACAAGTCACGCATCCATCCATTGTATGCAAAGCACATTTGCACATTTGTTACCATCAACATTCTCAAAACATTTTCTTTCTACTTAAGCCCTTGGTATTAGTTTCTCATTTTTCTCCTCCCTCCCTGCTTCCTCCTCCCTCATAAAACCTTGGTAACTTATAAATTATTATTATTTTGTCATATCATACACTGTCCAAATTATCCTCTCACCCTCTTCCCTGTTGTCTATACCCTGGGGAGGAGGTTATGTCCTTATAATCGGTTCCCCCTTTTCTACTTCACCTTCCTTCCACTCTCCCGGTATCACTACTCTCACCACTGGTCCTGAAGGGATCATCTGTCTTGGATTCCCCATGTTTCTGTTTCCTATCTGTACCAGTGTACATCCTCTGGTCTAATGGGTATGTAAAGTAGAATTGCTTCTGTGTTTCTTTCCTGAGGTTGGGTATTGAGCTGGGACATGGTATAAGAACTAATAGTCTTTAAATTGGAGCTAGAATTTAGTGTGAGTCCCAAACCCTTTCCTTGATCTTCCCCCCACCCTTTTAATTTGCTGTAGGCTCCCTTTAGAGTTCTCATTGTTAATTTATATCAATCATGTCCCTGGAGTATAAATATCTTCCATTAATATAGTCACTGATCAGTCCTTATGCTAATTTTTTTAATTAAATCATTTTATTGAGGGCTTGTACATCACTTTTCACAATACATAACTAAACATACTGTGCCAGGCACCTTCACATGTCCACTGCTATTATCATTCTCCAATCATCCACCTTTTCCCTCGAGTCCCTAGTATCAGCTTTTCCATCCCTTCCCCTGATCTCTCCTTCCCACCAACCGTCAATACTTTATAAATTATTATTGTTCTGTCATATCTCATACTGCCCAACCTCTCCCTGAACCCACTCCTTTGATGTCCATCCTTCAAAGAGGAGCCTATGTGTATATCCTTGCAGTTGGTTCCATCTCTCCACTCCACCCTCTCTCTACCCTTCCAGCAGCCCCAATCTAACCACTGGCCTGAAGGAGCTCATCCATGCTGGTCTCCCCATATCTCCAGCTCCCCTCTCCACTGTGTACCTTCTCCAGTCCATCTGGATTTGTAAGGTAGAGTTGGGACCATAATGGTTGGGGGGGTGGGAAGGAAGGCTTCAGGAACTAGAGAAAACATGTATGCATCATCACTGCCCTGCTGCCCCTTGACTGGTCTGTCTCCTTCTCGTGACTTCCCTGTAAAGGGGTGACCAATTACCCACCAACGGCCTTAGGTCCCCACCCTGCTCTCCCCCTCATTGATAATGATGTGATTCTTGTTCTTTGATGCTCGATACCTGCTCCCTTCAGCCCTCTTGACTACACATGCTGGTGTGCTTCTTCCATGTGGGCTTTGCTGTTTCTGTCCTGAATGGCGACACGATTATCTTCAAGTCTTTGAGACTCTAGACATTCAATCATTTGGTAGCTGAGTGCCATCATTTCTTCTACCCTGTTTGCTTCTGTATCCATTTGTCTTCAGCGATATCAAGAGTCAAAAGGTCCATTGATTTTGATTTTTGTTCTTTGATGTCTTATACCTGATTGTTTCAGTACCTCATGATTGCACAGACAAGTAAGCTTTTTTATGGTGGGTGTTATTTCTCCTGAGCTGGGTGGCTGCTTGTTTATGCTCAAGGCTTTGAGATCCCAGATACTATACTTTTGATAGCTGGGCACCATCTGCTTTCTTCACCACTCTTGCTCATGCTCCCACATGTCCGTAGTGGGCACCTTGGGGGTGTGTGCACACAGTGATATGTTCCCCCCACTCCCCGTTTATATCTATTGCCTAGACCTTTCACCACCATGTGGCCATGCTGGCTGTTGTGCTTCTTCTTTGTGGGTGTGGTCTCTTCTCAAGTAAATGGTCTATTGTTTATCTTCAGGCTTGTAACACCCCAGATATATCCTTTCATGGCTGGACACCATCAGCTTTCTTCACCACATTTGCTTGTGCACCCATTTTACTTCAGTGATTGTGTTGGGTAAGTGAGCCCAACACAATCGAGGAATACCAGATTCATAGAACAAAGTGTTCTTGCATTGAGGGAGCACAAGGGAGAGGGCCCAAGGTCCACTTGATACCATAGTATTGGCCTATAGATATGTTCTTGAATTTGTTCCCACCTTATACAAGATAGTTGTATTTGTGTATGGACATACCTATGTTTAGACTTCTGCAAGTGCCCTTTGCCTTCTAGCTCTTTCCTCTATTTCCTTTCATCTCCCTCCTGTCCCACCATCATGTTCCACCTTCATTGGCGTTTCAGTGTTTCCTCACAGAATCATTGTCCTTGCTTAATCTCAACTACGCCTCCCACACCCTCCTTTCCATCAATTCCAGACCCCTTGTTGCTCCCGCTCCCTCATCCATGTGTTTGTCCAAACCCCTTCTCCTCCCCTCTCTTGTGCCCCCAAGAATCATTGTTTGCCCAGTCCTTTCTGTGGCACATTGGAATGTATTCCTCTGAGTATCATATGTCAGCATAGAGCTTGGACCAGCTCTCTTCCTCTTCCTCCCTTCTTGTCTTTGTCCCTGTGGGTATGGGATGCTGGCCCCTCCCCCACCCTGACTCTGGTTGCGTCTGGCTTTGTAGTTCTCTCTTTTCTTGCATCCTTCCCATGCATCCATGCTGTCCTCATGGTTGGGTGCTTCATGGTGGGAACTGCTTCCCCATTCCGGTTTCTGTGGAGACAAGACCAGGATTTCCCTCCTGGGTGGGTTAGTGCCCTGTTCCCTCTGTTATCCTTTCACTTTTGAACTCCCTTTTATCTCCTTGTCTTCTCCACCCCCTCATCCTTCTCCCATTACTGTGTTGCACCCAGCGTGTACCTCCCTGGATTTGGTCCTCCCTCCTCCCCTTACCTATATCTTGGACCAACTGTTATGGTATAGAAGTCTTCTCTTTTATACTCACCATACTGTTTCTACTTACCTCGGGGGTCTCAGGCAGTACTTACCTTTTTGTGATTGACTGGCTTCGCTTAGCATAATTCCCTCCAGTTTTTCCCATGCAGAGATGTGTTTCATGTGCTCGTCAGAGCTTTTGAGTGAAGCATTGTACTCCATTGTGTGTGTGCAAGAGTTTGTTGATTCATTCATCTACTGATGGAAATATAGATTGCTTCCAACTCTTTGCGATTGTGGATTGTGCTGCAATGAACATTGGCGTACATACGACTGGCTGTGGTTTATTTCTTGTCTCTTCTGGGTATATACCCAATAGTGGGATAGCTGGAACATAGGGCAGCTCAACTTCCATTTTCATTAAGTATCTCCAGATTGCTTTCCATAGCAGCTGTACATATCTACATGACCACCAGCAATGTAGAAGCGTTGCTATTTCACCACATCACCTCCAACATTTGTTGCACTCTGATTTTCTGATCTGGGCTAGGCTCAAGGGTGTTAGATGATATCTCATGGTTGTTTTGATCTGCATTTTTCTGATGGCTAGCGAACGGGAGCATTTTCTCATATGTTTATTGGCCATATGAACCTCCTCCCTAGTGAAACTTCTTTTCAGTTCTTTTTCCCATACCTTCTTCAAAGGGTTATCTGTTTTCATCTTCTTTCAGGAAATGAGAGTATTGTAGATTTTTGTAATAAGGCCTTTGTCTGTTGTATTGTTGCTAAAAATCCTCTCCCAGTCTGTGGGTTGCCTGGTTACCATCTTAGTAAAGTCCTTTGATGCACACATGTGTTTTATTCTTAGTAAGTCCCATTTGTCAATTTCAGGTACCCCTGCATTTGTACCTTGTCCTATTGTAGTTAGCCTTTGTATTCCCTGGGTTAAGGTACTTAGATTTTCCCCAATTCTCTCACTAATGGTCCTGATGGTTTGTGGTTTTGCTTCCAGGTCCGAGATTCACTTTGAGTTTGTTCTTGTTTATTGGGTGAGGTAGAGATCCTGCTTCATTTTTCTACATGTGGATTGCTATTGTCTTCAGCACCATTTGCTAAATAGGGCATCGCCTACCCACTTGATGCTTTTAGGGCCCTTGTTGAAAATCAGTTGTGTATATGCTAATGGTTTTATTTCTGGGATTTCTATTCTTTCCCATTGATCTGTGTATCTGTCATTATGCCAGTACCAAGCTGTTTTGACCACTGTGACTTTGTAGTAAGTGTGAAAGTGAAGTAAAGCCAGCCCTCTGACTGTGTTCTTTAGCTTGAAAGAGATCCCTGCTAGTTCTGGGATTTATCCCTCTCCATATGAAGTTGGTGGTCAGTTTTTCCAGTCCTCTGAAGAAGTTGGTATTTGGATTGGGATAGCATTGAACTTATAAAGTGCCCTGGGAAGAATAGACATCTTTACTATATTGAGTCTCCCAATCCATGAGCATGGGATATTCCTCCACTTGTGGAGGTCACTTTTCGTTTCCTGTGGTAGGGTTTTGGAGTTTTCCTTGTATAGATCTTTTTTTTTGTTTTGTTATATATATCCCTAGGTACTTCAGTTTATTCTTGGCTATTGTGAATGGTACTACCTTCTTGATCTCCTCTTCTGTGGTCTTGTCAGATGTGTGGAGGAGACTAATCAACTTCTGTTTGTTGATCTTGTATCCTGCCACTCTGCCATATACCTCTATCGCTTGTTAGTATTCTGGTTGTGGAGCTCTTGGGAATTGTGATGTACAGGATCATGTCATCAGCGAATAATGATAATTTGACCTCCTCATCTCCCATTTGGATACCTTGGATGTCTTTCCATTGTCTTATGTTATTTGCTAAGACCTCCAATACTATATTGAATAGTAGTGGGGATAAGGGGTATCCTTGTCTAGTCCCTTTCTTCAGAGCGATTGATTTAGTTTTTTCTCCATGACTATTATGTTAGCTGTCAGCCTCTCATAGATAGCTTGTATTAACTTGAGGAACTAGCCTTCTATTCTATCTGTGTGAGTATCTTGATTAGGAAAGGTGCTGGATGTTGTCAAATGCTTTCCCTGCATCTATAGATTTTACCATATGGTTCTTATCCTTCATCTTATCAATATGGTGTATAATATTGATGGATTTATGGATGTTAAACCATCCCTGCATCCCTGGGATGAATCCTACTTGATCCTGATGGATTATGCTTTTTATATATTTTTGTATTCTGTTGGCCAATATCTTGTTGAAGACTTTTGCATCTATGTTCATTAGAGATATTGGTCTATAGTTCTCTACTCCTGTGGGATCCCTTCCCTGTTTGGGTATCAAAGTTATACTGGCTTCATAAAATGAGTTGGGAAGTTTTCCATCCTTTTCTATACTCTGGAAAACTTTGTGGAGGATTGGTGCCAGCTCCTCCCTGAAAGCCTTATAGAATTCCCCAGTCAAGCTGTCTGGTCCAGGAGCTTTTTTTTTTTTGTATATTCTTAATAACCATATCTATCTCTTCTCTTGTTATGGGTTTGTTTAGTTCCTTGACCTCTATCTTGGACAGTTTAGAGAGGGATTGTTTTTCCAAGTATTTGTCCATGTCTTCCAGATTGAACTTGTTGGAGTATAGATTTTAATAGTACTTTGTGATAATCCTTTTACTTTCATTAGGGTCTGTTGTGATTTCCCCCACTTCATTCCTCATCCTGTCTATTGTTGCTTGTTCTTTCCTTTTTTTGGTTACGTTTGCCAGTGGCCTGTCGATTTTATTGATCCTTTCAAAGAACCAACTTTTTGCTGCATTAATCTTTTGCATTCTTTTTCGTCTTCCAAGTGGTTCAACTCTGCCCTAATTTTTATTATTTCTTTTCTTTTACTGTTGGAGGGATTATTCTGCTGGCTCTGTTCTAGTTGTTGGAGTTTTTGTGAGAGCGTGTCTGCCATAAGACTCTCCTCCTTTTTCATATATGCTATTGCAATCAGGAGACCTCTAATACTATGCAGTATCCCAGAGGTTTTGATATGAAGTATTCTCATTCTCATTAATTTATAGAAATGTTTTTATCTCCCTCCTAATCTGGGTCATTACCAATTCATGCTGCAGAAGTTCGTTATTCATCCTCCAAGTGTTTGCCCTTGTTTTACTACTTGTCCTTTTATTATTCTCCAGCTTTATGGCATAGTGGTCAGAGAAGGACGTCTGTATGATGTCAATGTGTTTGAATTTACTTATGCTTGACTTGTGTCCCAGCATGTGGTCAATTTTTAAAATGTGCCATGTGGACTTTAGAAGAATGTGTATTTTCTTGCATTTGGATGGAAGGCCCTGAATATGTCTATCAAATCTAGTCATCTTATTGTGGTATTTAGTTCTATAGCATCTTTGTTCAGCTTCTTTCCCAAAGATCTGTCTTTCTCTGATAGTGGCATGTTAAAGTCTCCCACTATAATTGTTGAGTCTATAACATCTTTTTCATGCTCTGAATAGTCGTTTGACAAATTTCGTAGGTCTCTTATTGGCATGTATATATTTATTATGCTCACTGGTTCCTGGTGAAGTGTTCCCTTAAGCATTATAAAGTGCCCCTCCTTGTCTTTTTTTATGCCTTGAACCTTGAGGTCTGTTTTATCTGAGATTATGTTTGCGACCCGTGCTTTTTTTGATTCACCATTAGCCTGATATATCCTCTTCCAGCCTTTTATTCTTAGTTTCTTCTTGTCTGCTAGCTTAAGATATGTTTCCTGTAGGCAACAGATTGATGCATTATGTTTTCCAAGCCAGTCAGCTAACTTTTTTATTTTAATTAAGGAGTTCAGGCCATTGAGTTTTACAGTTATTATCCCAATCTGTGGGTTCATTGCTGGCCTTATGTGTTTTTTGGTGTGTGTGTTTTCTTAATCCCCTTTTCATAGTTCTGTTATGTTTTCATTGGGGGCTTCTTTATTGCTATGTTTTCTACTAGTGGCTATATATTCTTGGTGATTGGGGTTAGTCTGTTGGCTCCTGGGTGAGGTTGGAGTATAGGATGTTCTCCTGTTTGTGCTTGGTGGGTGTTGGTCTTCTGGCCATAGTGAGTTGGCAAGGATTTTCCTCAGGGTTGGGTGTCTCATGGTATATTCTTTAAGTTTTTCCTTATCTTGGAGGATCCTTATTTCCCTATCTGTCTTGATAGAAAGCTTTGCATGGTAAAGAATTTTAGGGGAGGCGTTGTTTTCCTTCAACTTCTGGAAGATATTGGTCCACTCTCTTCTCCTCCTCATGGTTTCTGTTGATAGGTCTGCACATATTCTCACCTGAGAGCCCTTATATGTGACCATCCTCTTTTCTCTTGCTGCTCTCAGGATTTTCGCTTTTTCCTCGAAGTTGGATAGTTTAACTATTATATGCTTGGTGAGTTCTTCCTGGGGTCTTTTCTACTTGGTGTCCTCTCTGCTTCCTGTATGGTAGACTGGTTCTCGTTCATTAGGTTGGTGAAAGTTTCTTTCAGAAATTCCCTTGTTAAATTTGCTGTTGATTTCTTCACCGTGTCTTGTTCTGGTAGGCCAATTATTCGGATGTTGTTCCTTTTCATAGCAACACTCATTGATCTCAGGTTTTCCCCTGTCTCTTTTATTATCTTGTTTGAGTGTCTTTCACGTTTGTTGAGGTCAACTTGATTGTCTTCAAGATCACTGATACGAGTCTCAGCCTCATCCAATCTGTTCGTGAGATCAGCAACCCTGCGTGTAGCTTCTGCTATTTCCCCTGTTAACGCCTGTATTTCCCGCTGATGCTTGATCCTCATTCCCTCTATTGTGTACTTCATCCTTTCTTGTGGCCTTCATCCCTTCTATCGTTGCATCCTTTGTCTGTGTAGCTTCTTTCATCTCTTTTATTTCTCCAGTCAATCTTCTAAGAATTTCTTTTTGTGCCAGATCCACATCAGATTCTTCTATGAGTGTAATGAGATCTGTTGCTGTGGTTTGTCTTTCTTATTAACTTATTAACATTGATGTGGTATTCTGTTGTTTACATGATGCTTTTGAAGAGGTTGGTACCATGTTCCTCGGTTACCAAGGGCTCTTATGTACTTTCAGAGTGATTGGTGTTGATGTTTTCACAGGGTTCCTGTGTTTTACTGTGGAGATTGGTCCGGTTGCTGTGTAGGGAGGTACTGTGTTGACTTAAAAGTCAGCTATCCCCTTGTTTCCATGCCAATTCCCGTGTACACAGACTCCCAGACACACACACACAGACTCCCAGTCACAGACTTCCACACTGTACAGTGCAGCTGGCTCCCAACTCTGGTGCTGAGGTTGCAGCAGTTCAGCTCAAGTCCTGAGCCAACCAGCTGACCTCTTATTCCCACTCAGATTCTGTGCACACTGGCTCCTGGGGCAGACTCTGAGGCTTACAGACTCCCAGGCACTAACACCCCAAGTTCTCAGCTGCCAGGGTTGCAGAAGTTAGACTAAGGCCCTGGATCAGACCAACTGAACCCTTGTTCTCCTACAGACTCCTGTGCACACAGGCTCCTAGAGACAGATTCTGGGGACCACAGGTTCCTGGGCACCCATATTTGGGGGTACACAGACTTCCTCTCTGAGGAGTACAGCAGCCTCCCTGCTCCCACTCAGAGGCCTCAGAAGTTCAACTAAGACCCTGGGCCAGCCAGCTGAGCTCTTGTTCCCACACAGAGTTTGAACACAGGTTCCTGGTGACAGACTTTGGGGCCCACAGGCTCCCAGATACACATACTCCCCACCACACACACTTCAAGACACACAAACAACACAGGCTCCCAACTGTCGAGGTTGCAGAAGTTAAGCTAATGTCCTGGACCAAACCAGTTATACCCTTGTTTCCCCACAACCTCCTGTGCACACAGGCTCCTGGGGACAGACTTGGGTCTCACAAGATCCTGAGGACAGACTCAGGGGCACACAGGCTCCTGTGGAACCAGGCTTAGGGGCTCAGAGGCTCCCTGGCACACAATAGGCCCCCAACTTTCAGTGAGCAATAAGCAATGACTCAGGCACCCACATTCCCTAGAAAATTGGGTGGAACTAGCTTCTCTTCTCTCGGGTTACTCTACACAGTGTGGACCTCTCCCAGCTGGGCGTAGCAGGAGTAGTTGCCCTAGGCTAAGGGGCGGGGGCAGGGGTTCTGTCTGTGGGCCAAACTGGAAAAGATCAGGAGTTAACTACAAGAGACCAAATTTGCAGAAACAATGGGGAGATGGAGAACAGCGAATGAAGAGCTCCAGCTGCAAGGGCTCAATCTCCGCCCTGCACTGGAGGCAGGCTGTTGCTCTGTGAGAGCGGTGGTTCCGACCAAGCCACGGTTCCAACCAGGCCGCAGTCCAACCAGGCTGTAGACCCGACCAAACTGCGGTTCCGACTAAGCCGCGGTTCTGACTAAGCCACGGTTCCACTAAGCCACAGATCCAACTAGGCTGAGGTTAAAACTTAGCCATGGAGCCAACCCAGCCTGCAGATACGACCAAGCTGCGATTCCAACTAAGCCCTCTTCCAATCAAACTGTGGACCCAACTAAGCTGAGGTTCTGACCAAGCTGTGGTTCTGACCAAGCTGTGGTTCCGACTAAGCTGCAGCCCTGACGAGACAGTGCCCTGCGCCTGTACAAACTTTCCGGCAGCGCCCTGGCAGCGACAGTGACAGACAATGGCGGTTCAATCCCCGGCTGGGCTTCTCTGTGGCAAGCCAAAAACCCCTCAAAACCCTGTGAATCTGTTCCCACTTATCTTACGATGATCCTCGCGTGATCTGGTCGCACTGAATTTCTCCTTCAGACACTTTCCCTGGGCTGATCCCGCGCGGGCTGTCTCTGGTGCTTGTCACGCAGTTGCCCTGGATACTAATTTTTTAAGAAAGGGATCTTGGGCCAATGTACACCAACTCCATATCACAATACCTGAATTCATCACTTGTATGGAATCAGTCCTTCAGTGGCGGGATGGTATTTACACAAACAGAGTTGGTTGTCAGGGAAAATTGACAAAAATATTCACTGAGAATAGCTGTCACAAGTTTGCTGGAATTATATATATATATATATATATATATATATATATATATATATATATATGTAATAAGTCAGCGATTTTCTGCCAGTTTAATAATCTTGGTATAACTGTCTTCTGCTTCTTCAAACACTATGGATTTTCAGTCCAGGTTATAAGTGTGGTTGACATAGAGTCCAGTTCATCCAGAGGAGTCCTGAATTAGATTGCACTGGTTCAGCCTTTGTAACATGTTATGCACCTTGAAATTCTAGGATTCAATGCCACAGTGTTCTATGCCATTTGGCCTGGGTCCCCAAGATATGCCCAGAAACTCAGGCAATGGTGGCTTATTTGGTGCATATTACCAGCAATACTACCTCCTTAAAGTCCTTGAAAGTGTTTTAAGTCATCCCTTCCCCTCTTGGAGATTGGTCCTCACACTTTTCCTATCAATAATGATGCGATTGTGCTCTTCTGGATGTGTCTGCTTCCTTTCCCCTCTCCTGACTTGATTTTTCCATAGTAACTCCTCATCCTCTGATAGGGACATCTGCCTCCCTGGGGGCCTCCTCTAACTTTGCTGGGCAGCTGCTCAGTAGTCAATAACTCCTTCCCCTCCCAGATTGATTCCAGATGACTTGAGGTGTCTTTAGCTAATGGGACCTTCAAGATACATACTGAAAGAGGAGGGTTTATGGCTCATTGGCACCAGTCAGCCTCTCTACCAGGCTGTCTGAGAACCCTGGCAAGCAGACTGGATGGCCAGCAAGCTGAGCTTTTACCCACCCTGATGCTTTATTTCTTGATTGCCGCATCGTGAGCATTGTGGATCCAAGCATGATGAAATCATTGAAAATTTTGTCTTTTTTCCATTTATCAGACTGTTGTCTATTGGTTCAGTTGTGAGGATTTTGGTTTTCTTTACATTGAGTTGTAGTCCACAGTCAACGTTTCAATTCTTGCTCTTCATCAGCAAGTGTCCCAAGTTCTCCTTGATTTCAGCAAGCAAAGTTGTATCATCTGCATTTTTCAAAGATTGTTAGAAAATATTCTTTCAATCCTGATACTGCATTCTGTTAGATAGAGTCATCTTTCTCTGATTACTTGCTCAGTTTTCCTATTGAAAAAATATTGTGAGAGGATGAAACCCTTAAACACGTATTTCCTGATTTAAAATTAAAGTGTATTCTCTTATATCATTGATAAAACTGGCTTTTATTTGATGTACAGTTTCACATGAGGACAATATAGTGTTCTGTAATCCACATTCTTTACAATATGATCCATGGTTTGTTGTGATCTACACAGTCTAATGCCTTTGCATACTCAATAAAACATAAATGAACATCGTTCTTGTCTTCTCTACTTTCAAATAACATGTGTCTGATGCCAACAATGATATTTCTTGTTCCACACCCTTTCCTGAATCCTGCCTGAACCTTGGACAGCTCCTTATCAACACATTGCTACAACGATTGTTGGATTATCTTCAACAAAATTCTACTTGCCTGTGATATTAATGATATTTTCTATTTTGACTGTCTTGTTTGGTTATCTTTCTATGGATACAAATATGGATCTCTTCCAGTCAGGAGGACAAGTAGCTCTCTTCCAACTTTCTTGTCATAAACAAATAAGCAATTCCAGTGCTTTATCAGCTATGGAAACATTTTATTTAGTATTCTATCAATTCTTAGGGCCTTTTTTTATCCTAATACTTTCAGTACAGCATAGACTACTTTCTTCAGAATCATTGGTACTTGATAATATGCTACCTCTTGAAATGGTTCAATGCTGACTAGTTATTTTTGGTACAGTGACTCCCTGTGTATACTTTCCATTTTTAGGGTGAAGATGGATCAAATGTACAATCACAATTATTGACATTTGTAAGGTAAAAACGGAAAACCAAGAGGAAGAAACTGCAGTTGGAAAATATAGCAGCAGTGAAAGAAATGAAGTCAGCGATCGTATGATAAGCTCCCCCTTTTCTACTCCACCTTCATTCCATCCTCCCGGTATCACCACTCTCACCACTGGTCCTGAAGGAATCATCTGTCTTGGATTCCCTGTGTTTCCATTTCCTATTCCTACCAGTGTACATCGTCATTGCAAATACCTTTTTCTACTGCACAAAAGGTTCACACATGGGCTTCTTCAACTGGAATACACAAATAAAATTGATCACATCTATGGAAAGAGATAATGGGAAAGATTAATATTAATCTTAATATTGCAACTAAAACCAGGTAAAGCCAGGGGCTGAGTGTTGAAGAGACCATCGGTTGCTTAGATGTGGTGTAGTAGTTACATATTGGGCTTAGAGTCACATGGCTGGCAGTTCAAACCCACAACAACTCTGAGGACTTTCTGGGATTTCTACTTCCATAAGCACATAAGAAGCACATAAGAAACCCACAGGGAAGTCAATATGAGTCAGCATTGACTCAGGAGAGTCAATTTTTTTTTGTTTACATTCAAGTTGATGCTGAAGAAAATTAAAACAAGTCCATGAAAGTCAAAATATGACCTTAAGTCTATCCTACATGAATTTGAATGTCATCTTAAGAACAGATTTTCAGCATTGAACATTAATGATAGAAACCCAGATGAACAGTGGGAGAACATCAAGCATACCATCTATAAAGAAAACAAAACATCACTCAAAAGAAAGAAAAGATCAAAGTAGATATCAGAAGAGACTTTGAAACAAGTCTCTAAGCACATAAGGCAAATAGATGAGATAGAGCTGAATAGAAAACTTTAAAGGGCAGCTTGAGAGAACAAAGTTACATATTATAATGAAATGTGCAAAGACCTAGAGTTAGAAAACCAAACAGAAGAACACATTCAGCATTTCTTAAACTGAAAAAACTAAAAAACTTTTTTATTAGTCGGGATTGACTAGAGAAACAAATCCAGAGACACTCATATGTTTATAAGACAGAAATTTATATAAAAGAGAAATTGTGGAGACTCTGGGAAGATGGCCGCCAGACAGGAAGCCCAAACCCGGAGCTCCTGGAGATCGGTGAGTGGGGGTGACACGGGGGAGGGCAGGGCTCTCAAATTGGGTTTTGTGACTCCAGGAAAGCTCAGAGCCTCCTCTGAACCAGGAGCAGGCGCGACCCGCACACCCGCGCTCCCCACGGACGCCAGCACAGACGCCGGCCCAGACGCTGCGGGTTCTTTGTGCCGGCGGGATCCAGGGCACCGCTCTGCAACCCTGAGATCAGGGACCCGCAATTAATCAGCGCCCGCGGGCGCAATCACTGACCAGTCCTCCCCACCCCAAGGTGCCCAGGGCACACTCCACGCAGACCCACACCTCTCGCTCCCCACCCCCAGGGCCTCCTGTGTCCCCAGCACAACGGAGGGCCAGCCCCTCCCCCACCCCGGAGGCCCGCGCCCAGGCGCACCTTAAGGGCGCCACCACTGCTCAGGATAAGATCAAGCCATCCCCTAAACCCAAGCCTGCCCACCTGGGCCACACTTTCTAACAGGAGCAGAAGGAACACCCGCACTCCCCACAGTCCGCTGCCTGTTCAGGACGCCTGCCTTAAACCCCGCGACAGAGAGGCCCGCTTTACATTGTATCCTGGGTAAACAGCCAGCCAGTCCTCCCCACCCCAGAGTACTAGAGGATTTTTTCCCACCTATCTGTGGCAAGCGCCCC
>PVJH01026709.1:0-29720 GCA_004026705.1 Nesogale talazaci
CTCTTGGACTTCTTTTTTATTTTCTTCAACTTTAACTTGCACATGAGTCATTGAGGATCTGTTTCACATACAGCCCCTGGCCTTCATTTGGCCAAAGATGTTGAACTTCTCCATTGTTTCATTCCCTAAAGGTACTCAGTTTGATTCCTGTGTATTCCATCTGGTGAGGTCCATATGTGGTTTGCGGATGTGTTATTGAAAAAAGGTATTTACAGTGAAGAAGTGAAGTGGTGCTCCTGCAAAATTATATCATGCAACTCCAGCTTCCTTCCCAGCAAGGCCATGTTTTCCAATTACCAGTCCTTCCTCTTTGCTTTCAACTTTCAGATCCTTAAAACGAAAGACAAACAATCTGTTGCTGTTGAGTTGCTGCCGACTCATGGCGACCCCAGAGGACAGGGGAGAGCTGTCCCCATGCATTGTAGAGACGGTAACTGCTTAGAGGAGTAGAAAATCCTCTGTCTGTTACCGAGGAGCGCCTGGTGGGTTCGAACTGCTGGCCTTGAAGATCACAGCCTAACATGTAACCACAATGCACCAGGGCTCCATTCACATCCCAATTAGCAGTCATTTTCTTAAAAGATCATTTTATTGGGCACTCTTGCAGCTCTGATAACCATTCATACATCAAAGCAGTAATTTATCTTAACTACACGTTTGAACAATTTGAGATTACAGAAGATGGTAAAATTCTCCTTTTTCTTCATCACTGACTTTTGTGTTTGGTGGGAAATTTGAATAATAGTTATCTGTGTTATAGATATTATCCTATCATACAGCATCGTACTTCAAGATAAATCTTCAGAAGTCCTTTCTGTCAGTGAATCCAACACCACAGCTTTTGAATTTTTCATTCCCGGCAAAGTAAAGCAGTTCAAAATGATGGATAACAGCCTGTCTTGGTGCATTCTTCTTTTTGAGGACTTCTCTTCCTCAGAGCCCTGATGCTGCAGTGGGGTACATGGTGGACTGTTCGCCACAGGCCCCAGCAGTGTGATCCCACCAGCCGCTCCATGGAGGAAAGAGGAGGCTCTCTAGTCTCCTGAAGAGTTAGTCTGAGGAACCCAGAGGGGCGCTTCTCCATCCTGCCAGGCCACTGGGAGTTGGAATGACTTGCTGGCGTAGTCCTACTTACATTCCACTTGCCTGTCGATGAATGAAGGCACCAGCAGCTTTGCTTCATCCACATCGCGCTGTCAGCTCTTCCACAGTCGTCTTTTGAGTGCCTTCCAACATGACGGGCTCGTAGTTTGAGTCTGAAAGCTTTACGCATGTCCACCAAGGACATTGTAACTTACGTTAGCTTACGTTTGTGTTACTCTTGTGTTTTACCATTCTTTTGATAGCAAAATATCTCTTTGAGTTTCCCCCAAGACTTAGGGAGATCAAGCATCCAGAATGTCTGTCTTGAGGTGATTGCTGGCACCTACCCTGGTGGTTTATACCTTATAGTGTCGTGGTGAATGTTTAATAACAAGTTCATTGAATGTGTTAGTCTGGGGAGACTGGAGAAACAAATTCATAAGCACACAATGTGTATATAAGGGAAAGGTTTATATACAAGAGGAATGGAACACTGAGAAAACACCCCAGCCCAGTCCAGTCCAAGGTCACAAGTCTGATACTAGCCTATATGTCCGATACCAATCCATAAGTCATCTTCAGACTCACAGAACTCATATGAGGACACCAGGACATTCACAGGCCAGTGGGTGGAGAGTCTTATGTATCCAGTCATGGTAAAAACATCTCAGTGCTGGCAGGGCCCTCTCTGTGGCTTCTCAAGCATCTCAGCACTGGCAGGAATCTCTACATGGCTTTTCCGGCTTCCGAGGTCTGGTTACATTGGGGTAAGTCCATGTGGCTTCTCCAGATGTCTCACAGGAACTCAGCCTTGTGTTTTGTCAGTAGAGTGTGTCCACGGGACTGAGTGCTAAATTTCTCACTTCCAAGGGGGAAGTATGTCCAGATTCCAATAATTCTCAGGAGAAAGCCATGCCTACACAGAGGTCTCATTGATTATCTCCAGATTGACAGGCTAGACTCCACCCCTATAATCCCAATCCTGAAATTGACACAAGATTACATGACTGCCACATTGAGGTAGACTTCACATGCCACCCACCACATTTAGAGTTGTGTACCAATCAGCACCATCAGTGTTGGCACATGGCCCTCACTGAATGGTGCTATGCTGGCTTCCCCATTTCACAGCCCAGGGTCCCAGGATGTCAGAACGTGTGCCAGCATTTGTTGTTCTCCATTTGTCTGCTGTTTGTTGTTTTGGGGGATAAGGCAATCTTCATTGTTGTTTTAATGTGTGTCTCTCGAATGGCTAACAATCATGAACTTTTCATCATGTGTTTGTTGACCACCTGAATATCTTCTTTGTTAGAGTGTCTGTTCATGGCCTCTGCCCATTGGAAAAAAAAACACACTGGGGGCTTGTACAACTCTTACCACAATCCCTGCATCCACCCACTATATCAAGCACATCTGTACATTTGTTGCCATCCTCATCCTCAAACATTTGCTTCCTACTTGAGCCCTTGGCATTAGCTCCTCCTTTTTTCTTCTCCCCACCCCACCCCTGTGAACCCTTGATCATTTATAAATTATTGTTGTTTTATCATGTCTTACACTGTTCAATGTCTCCCTTCACCCACTCTTCTGTTGTCCGCCCCCCAGGGAGGGGTTATATGTTGATCCTTGTGATCGGTTCCCCCTTTCTACCCTACCTTCCTGGTATTGTTATACTCTCATTATTGGTCCTGCCTCTGCCCATTTTTAAAATTGAACCATTTTTATTTTCCTGTTGAGGTGTTAGAGTTTTCTCTCAATTTAGGCATTAGGGCCTTGTCTGATGTCATTGCCAACTCCCCCCACCCACCCCAGTCTAGCTTCTCTCTCTCTCTCTCTCTTTTAACTAGTAAAATAGTTTATTCGATTTTAAAATAGTCTGCAATGTGAAATCTTCCCCAAGCAGAGAATAACAGTCTAGAGTCATGATTGAGGCCCCTGAGCCTTGCCCTCCATTCCCTTCCTGAGGGAGGAGGCATCTGGGAGGCCAGTCTGGGTGGGCCTCCTCCCACCCTCCCTGGAAGGCCACAGCTCCTGCAGCCTCTGTGGGGTGAGGGTAGCAGACGGCTTGCAGAAGGAGAGCATAGCGAACCCAGCCATACACTAGTGCCCGAGCAAGACACAAGCCCTGTGGGTCCCACCCTGCTACCACGTCCTCGGCCCCTGCCCCTTGGGAGAACTTATAGCCTGAGAAGAGTGGGGGTGACCCTGCTCCCCAGACAGCCTGAGAAAGGCCTGCCGGCACCCTAAGCCACAGTGAGCGGGGAAGGGGGGCACTAATTGAGCAGGTTGTCCTGTTCCTGGCCTGGGTCAGGCTGCTGGCTTCTCTTTTTATACTCGCTGGAGTGCATAGCAGAGGCGGGGTGAGAGTCAGCATGCAATTGTGCACACATCTGGAAGGTCAGTGGGATCGTTTCCAATGTCTTCTCTATCCCCAGACAATTGGGTTTTTTTTTTTTTTACTGTTGTGGAAGCCAGCACGTTTGTCTTCCCCTTTTGGAGTACAATCTGTATCACAGGGTTTACATTTTAGGACCTGGCTCTCCCTGCTTGCTTTCAGTTCGGATTTATGATCTGAAAGGAGTCATCTTTCTAAAAGGGCACTTCCGTTGAATCTGGGTCCGTGTACTTCTGGTTTTTCTCAAGGCTGTTTCTCTCATTTTGAGCCAGAATGAACAATTTCACATAGAACATTAAATCACTTAGCTTATATGCTTATCTCCTAAGTTAGACTTCACTGTAATACAACATGAAATCCCCTTCTTCTTCTTCTTCTTTTTTTTTTTTGCCTTCATGTTCTGGGAGTGTATACACCAGGGAAGTGAGGTCAGTAAATAATTTGGAATTTTCTAGCATAGTGTCCAGTTTGCTCTCTCAGATGAAAAGAATCTAAACCAGAATCTGTTAAAGCTCCTCTCTCTTTGTGGTGAAGTCTTTTGATGCGCGCGCCCAGAGTCTGATTTTCAGGAGGGTCCCAGTCATTCTTTTGGCCTTCTGCAGTTTGTGTGTTCCTCATTGACTGATATTTGTGCTTGCTTAGTTTTTCATTGATCATCCTTGTCGCTCTGGGTTTTGCATTGAGGACTTTGAACCATCTTGAGTTCATTTTGTAAATGGCGTGAAGACCTGGTCCTTCTTCAGAGTTCTGTAGGATGGAGAATGGCCACGAGGCAGAGGTCAGACTTGCCTCCACCTTCCATCCTGCAGTCTCCTCTTCTACACCAGTCCTTCCTCCATGGCACTCAATGATGACGACACTGCTTTAGTTAAATTGGGACCACATGCCGTAATTTGCTGCGATGGCCACACAGAATTCACAGACAGCACTCACAACTAGGGAGGTTTATTATGAAAATTCACAGGTTGTCACATGTCAAGATCAGAGAATATTAAGGACACAGTCTTGCTCTCTGTAGCAATGCCTCTTTGCAGGCATGCTCCCAGCTCGTCCGTGTCTGGTTCTGGGCCCAGTAGCCTTGTGGTCCCTTGATTTCTGCCCACACAGTTTCAGGGTCTCAGCGAGGCTCTCTGTCCTATGGGGTCAGTAGAGGTGGACTTACTTGCCCTCTGCTGCCTTTCCTCTTGGTCTGAAGCCGGGCTCAGACATGCCTCCACGTCCCATCCTTTTGAACCTATCCAGACAGTACCCACTCCTCCCACAGCACAATGTTTCTGTGTTGGGTTCCGTCATGTGTTGTAGTGGCCACACAGACCCACAGTTAGGGACGCTCATAGGAGATCAGCACACCAGAAAGATGCCGTCACTTGGTCCACAGCGACACCAGGCCTCCACCAGCAGTCAGCTCTCTCTGCTGCCCTCAGGCTCTCAGCCACCAAGGGCCAGGAAGCTAGCTGACCGATGGCTTTGTCTCACGGTTCCACGGCCTCTGGCCCAGTGAGGAGAAGGCACCCCGTGGCTCTGTGCTGCCTCTCTGTGTCTCGGGGCCTCTCTGCCACGGCCTCAGACAGTCTTCTGGGACTTGCTCTTCAGATGGTCCTGTGATCCCTCCCTGTGTCCCAGGGGCCTCTTAGACACCGAGGAATGGCTTTGATGGAGGTGCGGTGGTCTTTTACCCGACCGTACCCCCAAGGAAAACACCAATATAACAAACTGCTATCGAGTCGATGCCAACTCACAGTGACCACGGAGGACAGGCTGGCACCACCCCTGAGGGCTTCCGAGACTGGCACGCTCTACGGGGAGTAGGAAGCTCCGTCTTCTCCTGGCTCTTCCCCTCCCACCCCTGGTAACCAGCAGAGTGTTTCTTTTCATATGAAAACATTTTCTTGATTCATTGATTTTTATTATTATTTTTTAAAATATCACCGGCCTCCATAGTGCTAGTCCTTTAGTATGTGTGACAGTCATCTGCTTATGTTAATTTCATGATTGAGATGTAGGGGTGGAGTCTAGTCTGTTAATTTGGAGATAGCCATTGAGTAGCCAAGAGGCCTCTGTGTGGGCATGGCTTTCTCCTGAGACTTCTGGGAAATCTCTTGATATTTCCCCCGTGGAGATGCGAAGCTATCTTTTCCAGTTGTTGGGAGTTAGTCTCAGAGACAACGAACTATGGACAAGACAAAATGGCAACGTCCGAGGAACTGAAGCCATACGGCCTTGCCCTGATGGAGCCAGACCTCTGAAGTTGGAGAAGCCATGGGGAGACCCCTGCCAGTGCTGAGTTGCTTCTACCACCACTGGATGCTGTTGATGGACCCTGAGCCCTGGAAGTGAGGAGCCATGAGGGGACCCCTGCCAGCGTTGTGACTCTGCACCCACTGGTCTATGACTTCGTGAGTCGCAAGGAGACATTATAGACCGGTATCGGACATATGAGCTAATATTGGACTTGTGACTTTGTACTGGACTGGGTTGGGATGCTTTCTTCATGTTCCATTCCTCTTATATATAACCCATACCCTTATATCTATATGTGTGTCTATGAATTTGTTTCTCTAGTCTACCCGGTCTAACACAGTGTGTGACTCACTTCACTCAGCACAGTGTCCTCCCGGTGCCTGCATGTCACCAGGTGTGTTGCAGTCTCATCAGGGAGTCGTCGGTTTCTGTTGTGTGCCTGTAACCGGGTTATTCATCCATCCTTCCATGGATGGGTTTTGAGATGGGGTTCATCCTCTTGCTTTTGTGACTGGTGCTGAGATGAACATGGGTGTGCTTGTCCGTGTTCATCATCTGTGCTTTATTGTCACCGAGTCTGTTCCATGGCTAGATCATAAGGACTATCCATTCCCAGGGGTTTGAGGACGCTCCACCATACCTCTTTCCACTGTGGATGCCATGCTTCACAGTCTACCTGTGGGGTTTGCGTAGATGCTGTTTACTAGATTGAGGAAATGCCTTTCTATTTTATAGCTTGTGGCATGTTTTTATCATGAAAGTGTATTGGATTTTTTTTGAAAAATCATTTTATTGGGAGCTGGCATTTCATTTATCACAAGTCATACATAGATCTATTGTATGTCAAGCACACCTGTACTTTTTTGTTTGTTTGTTTGGGGGGGGGCATCACTGCCCTCTGGTGGTTATGGGCACTACCCAGTGCTGCTCCTGAGAGCCGCCGCAGGATTTGAACCGCCAATCCCATGGGCCGCAGTCCCGCACTCAACCACTTACACCACCCGGGCTCAGCCCCACACCTGTACTTTTGCTGCCCACATCATTGTCAAAATATTTGCCTACTACTTAAGTCCTTGGTGTCCACTCCTCATTTTTTCCCCTCCCTCCCCTCCTTTCCCTTCCTCATGAGCCCTTGGTAATTTATTAGTTATTATTATTTGGATTAAAAAATTCTTTTATTGGGGACTCATACATCTCTAATCACAATCCATACATTCATCCAGTGTGTCAAGCACCTTTGCACATATGTCACCATCATCATTTTCAAAGCATTCTCTTCCCACTTGAGCCCCTGGTATCAGCTCCCTATTTCTTCCCCCACCCTTCTCCATCCACCTTTCCTCATGAACCCTTGATAAGTTTATAGATTATTATTTCCATACCTTACATTTGTCCTCCGTTGACCCTCACCCACTTTTCCGTTATTTGTCCTCCTGGGAGCAGTTTCTAGGTTGATCCTTGTGGATCAATTCATCCATTCTCCACCCACCCTCCCTTAATCCTCCTGGTATCTCTGCTCTCATTATTGCCCCTGAGGGGTTTATCTACTGTGGATTCCCTGGGTTTTGGACTCGTATGTGTAGCAGTGTGTATGCTCTGGTCCAATCTGACTTGTAAGATAGACTTGAGGACCTGATAGTGGGGTGAAGGAAGCACCGAAGAACTAGAGGAAAATTGTATGTTTCATCAGTGTTATACTGCACCCTGACTGGTTCATCTCTTCCCTGGGACCCCACTATGAGGGGATGTCCAATTGTCTACAGGTGGGCATTCTGTCTCCACTCCACGGCTACTCCCCATCCCCATTCACATTGTATATGATTTTGTTCTGGGTCTTAGATGCTTGATACCTGATCCCATTGACACCTCATGATCACACAGGCTGGAGTGCTTCTTCCATGTGAGCTTTCTTACTGCTCAACTAGATGGCCAATTGTTTATTTTCAATCCTTTAAAACCTGAGACGCTATATCTTGATAGCAGTGTACCATCAGCTTTCTTCACCACATTTACTTATGTATCCATTTTGTCTTTAGCGACTGTGTCCTGAAAGGTGAGCATCACAGAGTGCCAGATTGTTAGAACAGTTTTGATATTAAGGGAGTAATTGAGCTGAGGCCCAATATCCACCTGCAACCTTAATTCTTAACATATAGATATGAGTTCATAGTTCTATTCCCCTTTTGTCATATATATATGTATTTACCTATGTACATGCCTGTATTTAGGCCTCTATAAGTGTCCTTTGCCTCCTGGTCCTTTCGTCTTGCCCCACAATCATGTTCAGTCGTCATTTGGGTTTAGTAATTCCTCACTGCTACATTGCCCTTGATTAAGCCCCACTAGGCATCCTACGACCTTCTTTCCATTGATTTTAGTTCACTTGTTATTCCCTTGTCCCTAGGTTGGTTTCCCCCTCCCCTTCTTTCCTCCCCCTCCCGTATCCCCCCCAGAACCATCGGTCCAGTTCTTTTCTGTCTTTTCTAGATAGACTTGCAGACACATTAAAAAGTGCAAAACCCCAACATAGCCAAATAAAACAACAAAAGATATGTAAATCAACAAAACAATAACAAAGAAACCAAAACCAAAATGACAATAACAAAAAGAAAGCCACTGATAAAAATGGAAAAGTCTATAAATAGTTCAAGGTTTGTTTGTTGACCTTTACGAGTGTTTTTCAGTTGAGTCTAATGGGGTTCCATACTCTGTCTCCAAAATCTGTTTTTGGTATTCCCCAGGGGTTTCATCACTCTGTTTCCCTTCCTGCTCTGCTGCATGCCCTCAGTGCCTCGCCCCAGGGTGATAGGCCAGACCGGGTATTATTCCCACACTGTGTCTCCAGTGCTGTTCTCCACAGTTCATGAGGGACGCCATGTCCTGTGGTGCGGTCGACCTTATGGTCCTCCCCATGTGTTGTCTGTTCTGAGCAGGAACATCGTCCTCGAAGCTTAGTGTTGTCCTCTCCTCCCTCTCCTCCTCTTTTTGTTTCTCCAGTGTGCTCTAATCCGACGCACCCCTCTCCCCAAACTGTAGCCCAATCCTGTCTTCTGAAGTGCATTCTTCTGTGTGGGGGGTGGGAGCCCACATAGCTGGGATTGGGGCCGGCCTCTCTATTGTTTCCCTGGTTACGTGCTGGTATGTTGTATTCATGTCTTGGCACATCTGGGTTGAAGCCTGGCCGCTCTCTCCCTCTCCTGTGGAGATATAGACATTGTCTAAGTCTAAGTTAAGGTGATTAGTGCCCTGTTTCGACCTGAGGGGTGTTGGATTTTATCAGATACTTTTGTGGTGCAGTCATTACACATTGGGATGCTAAGTTCAGGGTCAGCATTTTGAAACCAACTGCTCCAGGGGTGAAGGATAGGGCTTTCTACTTTCTTCAAGAGTCAAAGTCTCAGGTTCCCAGGGCTATCAATTTGATGATAGTGAGTTTATTACGATGTTCATATAGTTCTTCATTTTTATCCTACTAATACAATAGCGTTGTGTAAGTCTGGGTAGACTAGAGAAACAAATCCACAGAAACTCATATGTATATAAGAGAGAGTTTCATATAAAAGGCAAGTAAGTGTACACTAAGAAAGCATCCCAACCTAGTCCAGTCCAAGTTTGTAAGTCTGACATTAGCCCATATGTTTGACACCGATCTACAAAGTTCTCCTCAAATTCGCAAAACACAAGCCATGACGCTGACTGCAGGAGGAAAGCCACGCCAGTGAGCGTGTGACGATCTCAGCTCTGGCAGGGGTCTCCATGCAGCTTCTCTAGCACCCAGGGCTGCGTCAGGGTAGGTCCAGGTGGCTTCTACCCAGAGATGTCTCGCAGAAAGTGAGCCCTGCCAGCTGAGGCAGAGAACTAGCTAAGGCAACTACACCTGGTCTGATCATCAGAGATCAAGAGTTTCTATTTATTTTTAAGTTTGCTTGGTAACTTGTCTCTTTGATTTACTCATTTAAGTTATCTAACATAGCTTCCATACATCTTCAGAGAATTGAATGAAGTCGAATGAGCATGGGTTTGAAGGATAGGCAGGATTCTTTTTGTGAAGAGACTGGGAAGGCCAGTGCACGAACGGCTGGAATGAACAATAGAATGGGGATGAGCGGACCTAGTGTACTGTGCCCAGAGAGGAGGCTGGTCCAACGGGAGTACAAGGTAAGTACAGCTGTTGGGCAAACTGGGGAGAACAGAACTGCGTTCTATACACTCTTGTTTACCCCTTAGGTGAACACATCCAGCTCCCAGGAGGGTCCTTTGGATATACCAGGAGGGAACCACTCGGGATATGTGTGGGAATAGGCGCCTGGAACTACCCTTTTCAGATTGCCTGTTGGAAGTCTGCTCCAGCGTTAGCTTGTGGTAAGAAAGAATTACTCATTGACTTTTAGCCATCTGTTCTCCCGCCATTCTTTATCCCTCACCTGTACACACATACCCCAAAGCAGGTAGGACCTGCTTAGTGTATTCACAGATTCTGAGGACCTTGTTCCATTCCCATTCCATTCCACTGCCATCTCCCATAAGAAACTTATAATTTAGGCTGAGCCCCGGTGGCGTAACGGTTGTGCGCAGGACTGCGGCCTACTGGGATGGAGGTTCAATTCCAGCTCCACAGGAGCAAAGGCTGGGCCTCCTACTCCCACCACCAGAGGGCAGTGATGCCCAAAACACCAAAAAAAAAAAAAAAAGAAACTTATAAATTAGGTTCCACACACAGATCATGTGTATACTCTTCCCATTTCTTCTTTCATTTTTTTTACAGTTCCCATTTTTATGCATCAATCTATTCTTAGATTTGGAAAAGAACTTTTTTTGGCATTAGACCTCTTACTGTCAAATGACCATTGAATTGGATCTGATCTATTCCCAAATTCTATTTCTTCCTGAACCACATATTTCTATGTTATAAAGAGTACTTAGGAGTTTGACCGGATTTAGAAAGCAGAGAAAAAACCTGCTTTCCTTCCTTTGTATCATAAGAGAAATATTCAAGAGGGCATCCATCCGAGCTGCTTTGGCTTGAGTGATGGCAAGTGCTTTTCTCATACTATTTAAAAAGAGAGCCTGTAGGACTGTGAAAATGGCACGGAGGCCACACTTGACCTCCTCCAAGTATTTCCACACCAGTCCAAGGCTTGTCACCACCAGGCAAGGATCAGACATGCCTTCAACTCCATTCTTATCTATCCTGACACCAGCCATTCATTCCACGATACATAGGTTCTCTGCTGGGTCTGATAATTCATCGGCAATGGCCACAAAGAACTCACAGGCAATACTCAATGATGGGGGGTTCATCAGGAAGTTAACAGGGGACCCCAAGTCATGATCAGTAAACAATAAGGACCCAATCACTGGTGCACAGCAGCACCTCTCCTTAACCAGCAACCAGTCTCTCTCTCTCTCTCTTTTTCTCTTTCTGTCTCTCTGGCCTTCTGGCATGTGGTCCCTTGACTTGTGCCTCTGTGGGTCAGGGCGCCTGCCTGCTGCTTTACCTCCCTGCTTGCGTCTCAGGTGACGGGCATAGCCCCTCTGTTCTCTCTGCATGGCTCTGTCCCCTGGTCTATGTGCCACACTTCTGGTGCCTTTGGTCTTGGCCTTTGCCACTTTCGAATGTACTCTGCTGGTGGTGATTCTTCTTTGGTGGTCCTGGAAATTCTCTCTTTTTGCTTCTGAAATGCCCCATTCTTAGACCCACAAATCCCTTTTAGTAGTGTTTCACACACCCTATTTGCACGGTTCATCCCACACAGCCATTTGGTGGGCGTTAAAAAGACATGAATAGAAGAAATATTTTGAGTAATTTCACCTCACCACAGACAAGAAGACATCTTGGAAAAAAAAAAACTGTAGTGATAAGATTAAAGGCTTTATTGTTACAATATTTTATTGAAATACAATTTTTGTCTATTGTTGCTTTGTGTGTGTGTGTGTGTGTTTTTAGTGATTGCTATGTGAGAGACAGCTGTGATAGAGTAGAAATGTCAGAATTCAGTCATTAGCTTTGAGATCATCATCAAATTTTCAACTTAAAAAAAATTTTTAACTTCATTTTTAACTTTTTTTTTAAATTTTTAATTTTTTTGGGGGGGCGCATCACTGCCCTGTGGTGGTGGGAGTAGGAGACCCAGCCTTGCTGCTGGATTTGAACCTCCAACCCAGTGGGCTGCAGTCCTGCGCACAACCACTACGCCACCGGGGTCCAAGCCCCATTTTCAACTTTTATAAGAGGAGACCACTCAGTCCTGATTCCCACTGCAGTTTTGAGTGTGCATGTGAACAGGCCTCGGCGTGTGAATGGAAGTAACAGTGGCTGACACTGGGCCAGTATGCAGGATGTGTTTGTTCACTGAAAAAAACCAAGCTGAGAACAAGACGGCTTCACTATTGATAGGATTCCTGGTGGGACGTTTGTTGGGGAAGCAGAGCACAGAGGGAGTCTTCCTTGAATCATCCTCTAGTCCCGACCTTAATTGATCACTTTGAAAAAAAAAGTCTTTTCTCTTTTGTGTCTGGGGCTTATGCAGGTAACGCCATGGTCTTCAAGCCATCGCCCTTCACGCCAGTTTCCACGTTGCTGCTGGCCGAGATCTATTCGGAAGCTGGAGTGCCCCCCGGGCTCTTCAATGTGGTGCAAGGAGGCGCTGCCACCGGCCAGTTTCTGTGCCAGCATCCCGCGGTGGCCAAAGTCTCCTTCACTGGAAGTGTTCCTACTGGCACAAAGGTGAAGACACAACCAATATTGATGAACCTAGAGGCTCTCCACCAAGAGCACAGTGAGCCCCATCCACAGGCGATTTTGAATGGGTGTCTTCGTGTTTTGCTAGCCTGCCTTGGGAAGGAGGCAGTGGGTGTAATTGGGCAGAGGTGTAAAATGGAAGCGGTGCAGGGGGAGCACACGGGGGGTGTAGGGCAGTAGATTTGCCCCAGGGGAGGTGAGGTAGAAGACGCCCTGTCCTTCTGTTACGAGAGGGCAAGGGGCCAGGATTGTTTGGTGATGTCACTCATGAGTAGCAGCCCTCTCCTAAGAGGGTATTTGTCTAGTTTAAGACTCATCTCCTACTCCCACCAGGGGGAAGTGATGCCAAAAAAAAAAAGATTCATTCTTATAGGAATGTAAAAGGAGAAAAAGGAAAGAACTAGGAGGCAAAGGGCACTGATAGAGAGCCAAACACAGGCATGGACATAAGTAAACACCTATAAACGATAGGGAAGTGGATCTGTGTCTGTGTATTTATAGGTTAAGTATCAAGGGAGCAGACAGACTTCGGAGCTCTACTCGAGTATTTTCTCAACGTACGAACTCTTTATTCTAATGACCTGGCATTCCATCATGCTCACCTTCCCGCCACAATTGCTCAAGACAAAATGGGTGCATAAGCCAATGTGGTGAAGAAAGCTGATGGTGCCCAGCTCTCACAAGATACAGTGTCTGGGGTCTTAGAGGCTTGAAGACAAACAAGCAGCCAACTGGCTGAGAAGCAACAAAGCCCACATAGGAGAAGCACAGCAGCCTGTGTGACCATGAGTGACCAGGCATCAAAGACCCAGAACAAAAAGCGATATCATTGTGAATGAGGGAGAGGGCAGAGTGGGAGACCCAAAGTTCATCTATAGACAATTGAACATCCCCGAGCCACTCAGGTACGGTGCAGCAGCGATGAAACATACAACTTTCCTCTAGTTATTTAACTCTCCACTATTATGATCACAATTCTACCTTACAAATCCAGCTAGACCAGAGCGTGTACACTGGCACAGATAAAAGCTGGACACACTGGGAATCCAGGACAGATAAACTCCTCAGGACCAATGAGAGTAGCAGTAAAAGCTGGGGAGAGGAAGGTGAGGGGAGAAAGGGGGAACGGATCACAGTGATCTACACATATCCCCTCCCTGGGGGATGGACAAAAGAGAAGTGGGTGAGGCAGGACATCGGTCAGTGTAAGACATGAAAAAAAATTATATCATCACTGATTCATGAGGGAGAGGTTTGGGCGAGGGAGGGGGAAAATGAGCGGATACCACGGGCTCAAGTAGAAACAATATTTTGAAAATGATGATGGCAACACATGTACAAATGTGCTTGACACGATGGATGTATGAATTATGATAAGGGCTGTATGCACCCCCAATAAAATGATTAAAAAAGAACTGTTTAAGGGCTGAGCCCCGCTGGCGTTGTGGTTGTGCGCGGGACTGCGGCCCACTGGGATGGAGGTTCAATTCCGGCTCCCAGGAGCAAAGGCTGAGCCTCCTACTCCCACCACCCGAGGGCAGTGATGCCTAAAAAATAAAAAAATAAAAATAAAAAAACTGTTTAAGAAGGGTATGTGGGAGGAGGGGGAGGGAAAAAAGGGGTATGTATAATCTTATGAAAATTTTGTTGTAGAGAAATCAATTAAACATTGGAGAAATTAAAAAAAAAATCATTCTTGTTTCTACTCTGACCTCAGCTAGCCTTCAACTTAACGACAGTAATAGAAAAGATTTTCTCCTTTGGATAGTCACGTGAATTGGCAGTATTTTGTAAATGAGCTCCAATTTTCATTCAGACCATTGAGTGCTGCTCTGTGGGTTTTCCTCCACTTTCCCAAAAGGGCATATTGAGTGGATGACGGGTAGTGCGCATTGACCTGAATGAGACTTTGGCTGGATACAGTTCAAGAGCAATTTGTAGGTGCCAAGTCTGCTTAACCCAACAAGTTGTCTGATTTGTCTTCCACTTATTCTGAACTCTTCCCTTGCTCTGTAAGATCATGGAGATGTCGGCGAAAGGCATCAAACCTGTCACCTTGGAACTCGGAGGCAAGTCTCCACTCATCATCTTCGCTGATTGTGATCTGGAGAATGCCGTGAAGGGGGCGCTGATGGCCAATTTCCTCACTCAGGGCGAGGTATGTGTCTGTCTCTGGGGTGGTGTTCAGAGGATCCGCGACCCCCTTCAACAGCAGGCATTAAAGTTTTTGTTGCATATAAAGTAATTTCATACATTTCACAACACAGTGCAAATAAGACCTATGTACCTTTGACCCAACCCAAACGGAACTTCCTGCCATTGAGTGGATTCCAACAGGGACCCAGATTCCCCAGAGAGCAACCTTTTACCACACTTCGTGATGCTCTTCATTTGTCCAACCCCCCCCCCCCCCCAACTGCCTGAGGGTAAGTTGCAGATGTGGGCCTCTAACCACCAAATACTTCAGTATGCATTTTTTTTGAAAGTCTATTTTCTGACATTAGCACAGTACACATAGTAAGATCGATAAATCAACATTGATCAGCAGTTATTCATCTATTGCCTCGGGCTCAAAGACCCTTTTATAACTCTTGTGCAAAAATCTTGTCACCAAAAGAAAACAACCATCATCTCCGCTCCCTCTGGGAGCCCATCCAGGATGCTGTGTGGTGCTCACTCTGGTTTGGTGAAGCTTCTTACGGAGGCACACATACGTACGTGCCGTGAAACGTGGTGATGGGAGGGAGGCTAGAGCCGGACTGCTGACCTGGCAGTTAGCAACCCAACGAGGAGCTCCCTTTGAGCATGTGGATGAGAGAGCGTCTCAGCCCGTGTCACAGCGCAGCCCTGTAGTTGTGAATGGGATTGAGTGCCTGCCCTAGGTTTAAGGAAATGTGTTTGTATGTGAACTGTTTGTTCCTCACTTTTGCGTATTTCCTATTGGTCTTTGGATCTTTCCAGTTAAAATTTTTTTTTCTCTTATATCTTAGTTTTGCTTAGGATGATTTTTTGCTGTGCCAAAAAATTTTGTTTCTGATGTAGTCAAATGTATTTCCTTTTCATTTCTTTCACGGCCTTTGGATTGTGAGTAATAGTCAGAAAGCCTCCCTGCACCGAGAGTGGACTGAAATGGAGCGGTCTCGAGAGGAGCTCTCCTGATGGGTTTCATAGCTTCTTTGTAGATTCCTAGAAGCTATTGTGTCTGGTACGAGCTGGGTGTTTTAGAGTCATTCATTTTTCATCTGTGTGCCAGTTGCTGGAGATTCCACCATTGTTATAAACTGATTTTCCATCAATACTTGGAGCTGTTTTGGATTGTCTCTTCTCTTTTACTGCTCAGACACTCTTTGAACACCATGGGAAAGGAGATCTCTCCCTTCTGGGAAAATCGAAATAGTCATTATGTGTGATTTCAGAGATAGACACCGTGAAAGATTTAGTTCAAGTCTTTGTCTGCTTCATTTTCTGTCCTGCCGACTCTCACCTCCATTTTTATACTATTATAGAATCGGAGGGAGCACCTGACGTGAGGAAATGGGAACAACCCAATGGCTTTTGTAACAGCCTTCCCTGTGATGGGGCGCTGGATCTCCTGTTGTCTGGTGTTGACCTATTTAGTATGGGACAGATCATAGGGATGGAAATATTTTTGAAAAGAAGGGTAGGGTCAACCTTTAGAGGTTTGGGATTTTTAAAAAAGTTTTCCCTTTTCCCTTTTATATGCACGCAAACGTCTGTCTGCCCTTTTAGGTTTGCTGTAACGGCACAAGAGTGTTTGTGCAAAAGGACATTCTCAGTAAATTCACAGAGGAAGTGGTGAAACAGACCCAGAAGATCAAGATTGGAGATCCCCTTCTGGAAGACACCAGGATGGGCCCCCTCATCAACCGACCACATCTGGAGCGCGTCCTGGGGTTCGTTAAACTGGCGAAGGAGCAGGTGAGAAGTTGGGGTGAGGGTAGTGGGGGGAGGTTTTTAGTACTCTTCTCCTTTTTCAAGGTGAAAACCCATTCGCCACCAGGACCCAGTGCTGTGTTACACTCTGCTCTTGCTATGAAGGAGCTAAGTGGGCATGAGTCCAGGGATCTGTGTTGGGGGACTCTACATACATTTAATATAAAATAGACAGTATTTTGTATTTTTCGACAGGGTGCAAAAGTGTTGTGTGGTGGAGACCTCTATGTACCTGAAGATCCCAAATTAAAGGACGGATATTATATGAGACCTTGTGTATTAAGTAAGCCCTCTTCTTGTTTGTTTTCAAATGTTGTGAGTGAAATACTGAGTGGTTACAAAAGAATGCTTGACAAGTGTGTCAGAGGCGCCCTGCCCTGTGTCCCAGCAGCTCCGAGTGGGAAGTGGGTGTGCCCTCTCGCCTTTGACGCCTCCCGTGCCCTGCTTCTGCAGGATGGGCACACATGGTGGTTGGCCTGGCCCTCTAATGGGGTATACCTGTGGCTCTGGAAGCTAGGGGCTCAAAAATTTGGAAGTGTATTTTGGTGAGAATAACAGGTTTTCTCAAGAAAGGTGATGAAGGTGTACATCCTTTGGATTGTGGGTCCTTACATAGACTCATTGGAGCGATGTGGTGGTGCGATGGGATAGGCACCGGGCTGTGCACCACAAGGTTGGTGATTCAAATCCACAAACCACTCCAGGGAGGAGGGTGAGGCTGTCTGCGTCTGTGTAGATGGAAACTTTCATAAACCCTCTACCGACTGGGTACAACACAACCAATTTTCCAGATGATATATGAACATTTTTATAAAGTTACATAGAGTTTATCATTTTTAGCACTTTCAATTTTAAAATGATTACTCTGAACACTCAAGTATACAGTTGTCCTACTCTAATCAAGCCCATCTGTTTCTCTCCTGCCTTCTAAGTAGCCGTATTCAAATGTTTTTCATCTTTGCTCGACTTTTCTATTTTTTCAATGTCTGTTAGTAATTCCTATAGAAATAAATAATTTTGCATGCTTGAGAAGCTATACAAAGGGACTTGAAAAAGTTGATGGAAAAAAAAGAATCATTGTTATTTTTTTTTTGGTATCCAAGATGGGTTTTTTTTGAATGGCCCCCCACTCATTTTGATTCAGGGTCTTTCAGCACTGACAGAGCTTTCTTCTGCAAGCCTGGCTTTTCCTCCTGTAGGCTGGTGGAGGGCCGTGGAGCAGCCAACGCACAGAACTTCTGTTTGTGCATGGCGAAAGACTTTGGTGACTTTACAGCAGCCTGGGCATTTGACAGCCATGAAGTAGGAATTGGGGCTCTGCAACAGTGCCTCTCCTCCAGCAGAGGGATGAAGGAGACCCGTTGCTAGAGGCTTGATTTGTGTGGGGAGGTCATCACTGCCTGAAAGGGCTTATTATCTATCTTCTCATTTCATTTCTCCATGAACTTTTTGAAGGCCTTTTGTACATAGATTGAATTATGCTGTATAATGCTTTATATCTTATCTTGAAGAAGAATAAACTGGCCTTTGCCCCAAAAGTTGATAAACGATCCCAGTTTTCAAATACTTGACAGTTGGTGCAGTTTAATCTTTAATCCTTGCTAAAATAAAGACCCACTCATGTTTAAAAGTTCATAGATTAGCTTGCACTCAGAGAATATTTAACGCACAAGGAAAGTTTGTTAACTGTAATTTTGAACTTGTAATATGTTATACAATAGCATGCATGTTTTTACCCATAGTTTTAATAATAAAATAATATGCATAGCAAAAAGAAACATTCTATAAAGTTGATAGTTGATTTCTCTGGATGCTGAGATTAAAGATTTTTATTCTATATTTTTTAATATTGCAGAATTTTCTTCACAGAGCAATGTATTTTAAAACTAGCAAAAAAAAAATGGGTTGTTTTATAAACAGCCGTGGACCTAGACAAACAACAGGGAGTACACTGTCTAGAACTCGAACCTCGTGATTCTCTGAGCCTACTTCGGTGGCCCACCGTCTTCCATGACTTGGGCAGCCTGTTCACAAAGGCAGGCTCCTGTTGACTTCCCCAGAGCCCTGAGCAGAACCACAAGGAGTGAGACCGAGAGCTCTGCGTGTCACTAAGCCCCGAGACGGTGGCCCCAGTGTCTAGCTCTTCAAGCTGGTGACTCTGGCCGAGGGTACTGGGTATCGTGAGTGTCATGGTCCACTCAGGACCTTTTTCTGATGTAACAGCTGCTTCTTAGCCCACACGTGTCTTTTGACTCTTCAACATAGAAATCACTGCGCAAGGAACGAGGCTGCGTTAGCAACTTAGAGGAGGAAGTACACTGCTTTCCTGAAGCGCTAATTAATGAGCAGCTGTGAGTAAGCATTCTGGTTAGTGACTTCTCTAGGATTACATGTGGATTACTACTTTTCAAAGAACTAGACTGTAGTAAACTACCTTTAAACATAACCCCCACTCCACCCCCACCACCAGAAAACTAGAGAAACTCCCGGCCACAGAGACAGTCTCACTCGTTGGGACCCTGCAGGGCAGGGCAGACCTGCCTCCTCTCCGTTTCCCAGACTGTGTCGCTCTTTCCCGGATATCAAGACCTGCTCTTCTCCCACTGTCCCTCACTTACTGCTAAGTGTATGTTTTTATGCTGTTTTCTTTTCATTTTTTATAATTAAAATTGTTTCTAATTCTAATCTTGCCAGAATTTGGAAAATGTGTGAGAAAGCATAGTGAAAACATTTTGGTTACATTTAGCTAAAGCATTTTAAAAGAAAATTAGAATGACACTTTATACAATTTATATATTTTTCAGAGAACATTTTATAGGGAGCATTTCCTCATTAAATATTCTTGTAAAATTTATACTTAGAAGTTTCATAAAAGTTAGGAGATATCCATACTTTGTGTGTAAATATATATAAATACTACTTATAACAGTGAAAACGGAACAACAAGCTAAGAATCCCAAACAGAAACTGATCATATGAAATACATACGTGTATGTATATATATGTGTATGTGTGTATATATACATATTGCATTTTTTGGATCAAAGAACACACTTCCCCCCACAAAAGTGGGGGGAAAATGAGTATGTGTCTTGTGGTCCAAGATGTGATACCCCAGAACATTTTAGTATATTGGTACTATTTGTTTCAGAGTATTTTTTTCTTGTTTTCCTGCTCTAAAAACTGGTTGTGCCTTATGGTTTGAAAAATATGGTGAGTGTATATGCACACACACCATATTTTTCAAACCATAAGTATATACATGTATATATATACATACATACACATAACACTCATGTGATCACAGCTTCTATTTGGGACTCATAGTTTGTTGCTCCCAGTTTTCACTGTTATAGTGTTGTGATGAATGTCATAGTTCTTTTTTCGCTTCATTAGCTACTTCCTTATGATGGCTTAAAAAAGTAAATTTAGAATTCTAGCATCAAAGGCTACCCCTCTAATCTAAACTGTTAAATTGTCATGCAGAAGGGTGCTGCAGTTTGTATTCAAACGGGCAAGTTAAACAGACTTGTTTAAAGCAGTGTGTCTTTCTCCCTGTTTACCGTGAACAAGTTGGCACATGTTCAAGTGCAGGACTAATCATAAGTTGCTGGCTGAAGTTTGTTCTAAATCCCCGTGTTTACAGCTAATTGCAGTGACGACATGACCTGTGTGAAAGAAGAGATCTTTGGGCCCGTGATGTCCATTTTATCCTTTGACACTGAAGCCGAGGTTCTGGAGAGAGCTAACAATACCTCTTTCGGACTAGCAGCCGGCGTCTTTACCAGGTACGTGGGCACCGGCAGCCCCACAGCTCTGGAGAGTGCGGCTGCGAAGTCTGCCAAGACGTCCAACAGGGAAGTTCACAGATGACTGAATTTGCCCATTTAAAATGTGCATATAATAACCACCACCACCTCTGCACCGTGAGTTGTGCCTGTGTTTTGAACTCAGCCATCCTGTGGCTGTGAAAGGGGCCTGGTAAAGAACATGCATCGTAACTGAAAGGCTTTGACAGTTCAGATTCACCAGAGGCTCCTGGGGAAAGACGTAACATTATGTTTCTCTAGTGATGCACAGCTTTGCACACTCCACTGGGCAATTTCACTCTGTCCTGGAGACCCACTGTGAGTTGAAATGACTCCCTGTGGGACGGGGAGTGAAGTGGGGACTCACTGAGGTTTTGATTGACATGTCTAGGGATTATCTTCTCCTATTCTTTTTTTTAAAATATTTTTAAAAATTATTTTTTAATTATTTTTATTTTTTAGGCATCACTGCCCTGGTGGTGGGAGTAGGAGGCCCAGCCTTTGCTCCTGTGAGCGGGAATTGAACCTCCATCCCAGTGAGCCCCGCGCACAACCACTACGCCACTGGGGCTCAGCTCTTCTATTTTTGGTCATGTAGTTGACAGCACAAAGTTTTAATTTTGATGAAATCTATTTTTCTTAGTCACCTGTGCTTTGGGCTGTTACCGCCAAGATAACATTGCCTAGCCCAGGTCATGAGGACTACCCTGTGTGCTCTGGAGGCTTTTGTCATTGCAGTGCGTACAGGTTAGCTCTCTGACCTGTTGGAGGTCTTCTCTGTGTGGTCCAATGTCATGCTTGTGCCTGTGGCCCGAGGCTCTGCTCGTTGGAAAGGCCGTGTTTTTCCAGCAGCTCGTTGGGCTGTGTTTGTTGTGCGACTTCCTTTACTGAGATGCCCTCTGGAAGAGACCGAAGCCCAAACCCAGGTCTGATTTGCCAGGATGACTGAAGATGTGAAAATGGATTCCGCACGAGCGAGAACGGGGCTGGGTTTGGGGACCCGTGAAACGAACAGCCTGCTGCTCCCCGTGAGGGCGGCCGCGGAAGAAACTGGACAACCAATGCTTTTGTTTCCTTTGCAGGGACATCCAGCGGGCCCACCGCGTGGTGGCCGAGCTCCAGGCGGGAATGTGCTTCATCAACAACTACAACGTCAGCCCCGTGGAGCTGCCCTTTGGCGGATACAAGAAGTCAGGTGAGGGTCGGGAGGAGCTGGCGCGTGCCAGAGCCAGCCCAGGCCTCCGGGGATACTGGGCACGATGCGCTTCTTAGAAGATGAGTGATCGATCCCAAACCCGTCTGTGCCACAGTGGCCCGAGGAAGCAGACAGGTTCTTGGTTTGTGCCCAAGCCCTTCGCTTCCACGACTCTCAGGCCGTTTGCAAACTGCTGGTCCACATCTCGCCAAGGCGCACCTTGTTCCAGAATGACTCAGTCTTGGCAGGCCGGGACCATCCCGCCAGGCTGAAACCGTTCCTCCCGGGGCCTCCTCAGCATCCTCTGTGAGCTTCTTAGATTCAGCTCTAAGAAAATGTTTCTAAAGTGCCCGAGCTTTTATTAATTCGTTTCTTCTATGGTGCTGAATTAGTGCCAAGTCCCTTCATCTAACAGTCGTCATCGTCATCTCCATTCCGCTGAATGGTGTAGCGGGAGGTTTCCCCCTTCAGGCGGCAGCGAGGCATGGGTTTCTGTCGCGTGGCACATTCATATGTGCAGGTGGTGGGAGCAGGCTTGCGGCCTCAGAAGGCCCGTGGTTATCCCTGTTTTGGAGTGTTGCCTGTCTTACACATCCGTTCCCACGGCATGCTTTGTTGAGGCTGCAAATTGGTTGAGACTTTGAGAGTCTCTACTCTAGAAGTCTCATCTTGTAGGCTCTTTGGCAAATATTTCTGCCCACCACAGTGTTGGCAAACCTATAAACCCGCTGGATACTGGTGAGAGTGCGGCTGTTGACAGGAGGGGATTTGTTTGGTATTACCATATTCTCTGGACCATAAGACTCCACTGACGATAAGATACACCCAGTTTTTAGAGCAGGAAAACAAGAAGAAAATATTCTAAACCAAATGGTACCAGTATACTAAAATGTTCTGGGGTACCACACCTTCAGACCAGAAGATGCACCCTCGTTTCTCCCTGCTTTGGGGGGAAAAAAAGTGCATCTTATGGTCCAAAAAATACGGTATCTTGTCATGCCTAATCAAACCGTACACGCCATTTCCTCCCTCCGTCTGGTGCTGAGAGGTGCCAGACATGCAGACAGATGCACCGTGGGAGCCAGGGTGCCGTTTCATCTGTATTTCAGCCTTGCTGTGAGGAAGCGTTGATTTAGAATGGGCAGCATAGGCACGCCTGCGTTGGACCTGCTAGGTCAGCTTCATTTTCCTCGACCGGAGTCTGGGAAGCAGCAGGCTCAGGCCTACCTGCCCACAGGGGTCCGAGAGAGACAGAGTAAGCTCCAACTCAGGGCTCAGAAACTTCGAGAAGGTGCACCAGACAGAGTAGATCCAGCAGATCCTGTTGTGTCTACCCTATGAATGGAGGTGGACATTTCGGTGCCTTTGGGAACTCTATGCTGTGGGGAGCTGCCCGCGTCCCTAGCTGAGGGCCCCGGCAAGGGCAAGCCTGGGCTTTCCGCATGCACCCAGGACTGGAGAGCTCTTGGACTCTGAGTAATCACGGAGACTCCGAGCGTGGGTGCAGTGGAAAGGGTAGGTGAATTGCAGGCCTAACCTTAAGTTCGGGTTAGCACCAACTTTTAACAGTACTGGGCGCATTGCTATCGGGCAGGGCTCCTTAAACTTTTTTTTTTTTTTTGGCATCACTGCTCTCCGGTGGTGGGAGTAGGAGGCCCAGCCTCACTGCTGGAATTGAACCTCCGTCCCAGTGGGCCGCAGTCCCGCGCACAACCACTACGCCACCGGGGCTCAGCCCCCTCAAACTTTTTAAACGGGGTCAGTTCACTGTCCCTCAGACCGTTGGAGGGCCAAACTATACTTAAAAAAAAAAAAAAAACCACCAAACTATGAACAAATTTACTGCAGGTCCGGGATGAGTCAACTGCTAAGCAGGACAGGCAAAAACACCTGTTGGTTGGATAAATGTCTTTGGCAGGCCGCATGTGGCCCGCAGGCCATAGTTTGAGGACGTCTGCAGTAGAGATTGCTCGAATGTCACATGACTGTTAGCTAGTTAAGTCTGAACTTTTTCAGGCTTCAAGCCTGATGCCTGGAATCCAAGTGCATAGTGACACGTGATGAGACCTTCGCACTCTTCATCCTTCTCCCCGTCCCCAGTGCCACTGGGTTGCTTTATCCCAGCATGACAGTTCGTGCATAAATAGTAGACTGTGTCCCCGTGTTTGCAGGTTCTTTGCTTCTCCAGCAGCCCGGTTGAGCCCCTGCCCGTCCTTGAAGATAAGGGTGACTTTTCAAACGGTCACAGTGATGACTCCCCCAACCCCCTCTCTCCCCTGCAGGATTTGGCAGAGAAAATGGTCGGGTGACAATGGAATATTACTCACAACTGAAGACGGTGTGTGTGGAGATGGGCGACGTGGAGTCTGCGTTTTGAAGCCTGTCCGTGGCCATGTGTGTGGTGATGGCGCACGGGCGGGAGTCGGTCTCTGCCAGAGGCAGGCCAGCGGATCACTCAGGGTGATACCAGGATGCTTCGGGCTGCTCTTGCCCTCTTACATCTGCTCACTAAAATGTGCACAAGTGCCTTCTAGATACGAATCAAGAAAGTAGTAATTTTTTTTCCCCTGTGAAATCTAAGAGCCAGCAACCTCCTCCTGGAGAACAAGGCGGAGGACATGGTTGTACTTCTTCCTCGGCCCTGTCCCAGCACTAATGTCTGTTCTCTGGCTCCTTTTAAAGATGCCTTTCTTTCGTAAGCTGGTGGGCTCTGCAGTGGGGTCCCAGCCCACCAACAGTCCACTCAGGAGGCCAACAACAGTAGGATGCAGAGGGGAGGTTTGGTGACAGATGGGGCTCGACCTGCGTGAATGTCAGCTGGCCGCACACAGTCAGCTCTGGGCTTCCTTCTGCTGGGAGAGGACATCTCCCTCCAGCTCTCGAAATCCAGCTTGCTCTCATGGCCACAGCAGGGTGGTTTTTCAGTGTTTCCTTTCTTCACATGTAGATGTCCTATACTGAAATGAAAATAAACCGTGCCATCAATGCTCTCAGTGTGATGCTTTGATTTTGAACAGGTTATTGGTTGTTCTAAGCAGGTTATCTGCTGACTCAGGGTGCCCAGAAAGCAAATAGCATGAGAACAAAGCACACATCATGAAAGTACACCCGGCTGACACTGAAAGCCCAGGTGGAAGGAGTCGAGTTTCATGGCAGCAAGGACACAAGAGCCGGTGTCTGTTGCCGCGCAACGAGCCACATTTCTGGCCACGTCAGCAGTTAGACTCCACAGACTCCAGCCATGCTCCGCAGTGACTGCCCTTGAACTGCGGTCACTGGCTTCTCAGACTGCAGTAGGGATGCATGCGTGGACCTGCCCCTCCCGCTGCCTCCTTTCCAGAGGGTAGTTCATTTATTGATGAGGGGGCTCGTGGAGAGAGTCCAGTGGCTTTTCATTTCCTTTCCCCATAACCTTGCTCCCCGATAGCAGACACAGGGAGGGTTGCTGTTAGTGCCTGTATTTAGCAGTGCTTTGTAGTGGGGTAGGTGTTGGCCCTTTCCTGGTATCTGTTTGCACTGAAGACCTGTGTGTAGTACCACACAAGGCCAGCAGAAGGCACGCCCTCTGTCGTGGCTGGTGGGCTTCCTGGTGCAACATGAACAGAAAGTGCCTGGCAGCAGACAGATTTCCGGTAGCTGCTCGAAAGAAGGGTGGAGGGAGCCAACACTGGGTGCTTCCTGTACCTCTGCTGCCACCTCCTTTTGGACTCACAACATAAAGTATGATGATTTCTGCTGAGAAAATGACTTTGGGAGAAGTTCTAGTTTTCAAGTCACCTAAGTTGCTGGACAGATTTCAGAGCTAAGCATGTGGGACCCCAAAACCTATGCTTTTCCCCTGTCTTCCCCTGATGCTGGAACCGAACTTGGCACGGTCCTAAGTGTATTTCAGGCTGTCAGTAATTGTTGTGTCACGAGTGTAGCTGATGAGCCTTTTCTTCGGTGAGTGAAGCATCCCAAGAGAATAATGATAATATCCACAGAGCACGTTGGGAAATGCTGACTTAATCACGGGCCAGTCCCTTTTTTCCTTCTTTTTTTCCTGCATCACTGCCCTGGTGGGAGTAGGAGGCGCAGCCTTGCTCCTGGAGAGCTGCTGCTGGATTTGAACCATCAACCCCCCTGTGGGCCGCAGCCCCCCTACACAACCACTGTGCCACCAGGGCTCAGCTGGACCAGTCCTTCTAATGATTTGGAAGAATTACGCCATTTAACTAAATTCTCCAGGGATCTTTTTTTCCTATTTTGATTTACTTCTGAAAATTAAGAACTAAAAAGTACCCGTTTCTCCCCCTCCCCATGTAGCTTTGCCTTCCAGAGGTAACTACTGTCATCTTGGTGTGCGTATTCTAGGGTTTCTGGAAGTTACTGATGCTGAGGAGGCCACTTCTAAGGCAGTAGTTGGGGCTTTTCTTGGGGATGAATAAAACCCGATCTCAGAAATGGCGTGGTATTGACAGTGTCGTGTGTCCCGTCTTCCAAACCCACTGCAGTCTCATGGGCACAGACTCCCAGTGACTTGGGACCAGTGTAGAACTGCTCCATGGGGTTTCAGGGCTGCAAATCTTCATGGCAGCAGCCTCCCTCGTGTTTCTACTGCAGAGACGCTGGTGGGTTCGGACCACCAATGTTTTGGTTGGCAGCCAAGTGCCATGACCCCCTAGGCCACCAAGGCACCCTTTCTGTTCCCCTTGTCTGACTTAAAGGTCCAACTCTTCCTTTTATATGTATTCCAAGATGCCTGACTTAATCACGGATTGTTGAGTCAAACTAGTAATACATTTTTTAAACTTTAAAAAAATGTTTATGGCAAGAAAGAAGAAAAGGATGCCGTCTCATTTTGGCACACTCCTTTGCTAAAGGTTAGTCTTGACCTCTGGCTTGGATTTTCAGTGACCCCCCTCTGAGGGAAGCAGTCCCTAACGTAGGCAGGTCTTTCAGTACAAGGGGAGCCTCCCTGGCCGGTTCTCTGCCGCTGCCTTTTCTCTGGTCCTGCTGAGCGCAAACTCTGCAGCATGTGGAGGAGGCCAAACCGAGAGGAGGCGTTGCAGAGGCGTGAGGCCAGAGAGCCTCATAGGCAAGGCGGGAAGATTCAGGGATCCTTTCCTGTCTATAGCTCGAGTGGTTTCCACCACCCACGGCCCTTGAGGTGATGTCCATTCACAGCGACCCTGCGAGACAAGGCAGCACTGCTCTTCAGGCGTCCCAAGGATCTTTCTGGTCTTCCTGTGGAGGGGACAGCCCACCCGCTGCTGAGGCCCTGGGCAAGAGCGAACACACACTGACGCTCTCCAGCAAGGACTTCAGAACAGAGGGATCCCGTAGGCCCTGTTTTTTGAATCCAAGTCTCTCCACCCTAGCTCCTCTGAAATGGGTAAGTCTGTCTGAGTTTGCCCCTCCCCCCCAGCAAAAACAGATCCTCGGTTTTTCTTAAACATCCACCTTTGTGTTTCCGGGGTTTGAAGGAGGAAAGGTCACAGAGGTGGTAAAGGGGAAGCCAACAGGTGCCAGCAGTTTAGTTCAAGTTTCTTCCGACTGCTGTGAAGACTCACAAACGCAGCCCGGAGCCCCGGTTCCCTTGCCTCAGCCAGATGAGTGAGCGGGTGGTGGTGCAGCCTGTGGAGAAGTGCGTGGGATTTTGTCCCCTGTTTGGCGTATGGACTAGGAGAGATGGAAGCTCTGTTGTGTTGCCTTTTGTGAGTTGTGTCCTGTGCTACCTGAAGGAGTTCTGCAGTGCTGACCAGTGGACCTTCGGGAGCAAGCTCGGTGAGCTCGTCCAGCTGCAAGCGATGATGTGCTGAGGACTGCCCTGGGGTGGGGAATGTAGACTGTAGTTACTGCATGCTGCAGTGTGACACACTTGGCTTTTTTACAGAAGGATTTGCGAGTCGGTGGGAAGAAAACGTCACAGGTTATTTTTCAAGCATTTTAACGCATTGGCATCGCTATGGATAGCCCTGTTAGGAATTCTTTATCTACAGCTGACAGCTTAATTCTCGAAAGAACTTGTCTGTCAGAGGTACACAACTGCTGTGCCTGGCTGAAAGTCCTGGGACCCATTAGCGGTGATGACCTGGTGACCTTCCCACCATACTTTCCTCTAGACTTGTGTGCGCATTGTTGTTAATGTGGACCTATGTTGTGTTTGGGAGAAAGGTGGCATTTTCGACCCCCATAAAGTTACAGTCTCGACTCCCCCTCCCCAGAGGCTGCACACATGGGGTGGGGCAGTAGCCACATAGCTCATACCCCACGACCCTGCTTCCTTACGCCCTACCCTGCCCTATAGGGTCACTAACAGCTGACGTGAGGGCAGTGTTTGGTACACTTTTTATTCATTAACTAAAAAGGAAACCATCAGACATTCGATGTCAGGAATGATAACTTCCTGCTTTACATCAGCTTGGTGTCATCATTTTCACTCAGTGATTTGCCTAATGTGAGCTGCAACCTTTTAGGAAGTTTTGGAGAAAAGAAATAGCAGTGTGCGTCCTTTTAAATGTCAATGCAGTTGTATTCCACTCCGGCTGTGGTGCCCTGCCGGGCTGCCTGCGCGAGCACTGGACCACCAAGTCTCAAGGTCCAGTGAGTGAAATGTGTGTCTCAGCAAACCTGTCTGGGTTGGCAGACCACCCAGGAGACTAACAGCTCAGCTCATGAGGGCACCATCCGGGTCCTCCGCTTGCATCTGATCCCGCTCCCTGGTGCGTCACCCTGCTAGCTTGTTCCTGTCTCGAAGAACCTGACACTCGCTGTTCCCCGTCCTTGGAGCCTGCCTGCCCCAGATCGTCACCTCCCAGGCCTTCAAGAAGTCTTGGTGGCGCACTGGATTAAGCTCCAGGTTGTATAAGTGGGTTGGAAAGGTGGTTTCAATCCATTTGCCGCTCCAAGGGAGAAAGACGAGGTTGTCGGCCTGTGTACAGGTAACGATCTAACCTCTTCAGGGGCAGTTTTTCTTTGAACCGGGAGCCTGGATCCACTGAATGGCAGTGGGGTGGGTGGTTGGCTGGCTGCTTTTTCAGCTTTAAAGCCGACGTGTCGTTCCTCGGTGGCACAGATGATTACTCACTTGACCACCAACTGAAAGCTTGGCAGTTCAGACCCAGCCAGAAGCAGCCCCAGCCATCTGCTCCCTCAAGGTCCCAGCCTTGAAAGCCCTGTGGAACAGCTCGAGGCTGCACACTTGGGTCAGGCCACCAGGGGTGGGGCCCGACACGCTGGCAGCAGTAGCCACACACCTCGTACCCCATATCCTGCTTCCTTACGTGAAAGTGTCGCTCGAGCGAGATCTGGTCCTCAACTAGAACGTAGACGCTGCTGTCCCCAGACTCAGGTAAGTGCTCGGGTGTTAGCGTCAATGGATCTGAGGGGTAGAGAGAGGGTGGTCCGGGGACCAACAGCAGGGGTAGCCTCTCAGGCAGAACCTGCACTTCACGAGGTCGATCCCCAGGTAGTTCACATGCACAGTAAGTAGTGCTCCCACCACTGCTGCAGGGCCTCGATGGGCAACGCTGGGGAGGCACGGGGAAGTTCTCAGCTTTAAAATGATGCAGACTTTGATGTCATTCATCTGGAGGATAGCCTCGCCCTTGGGAGCCTTCCGTGTTCTCTGTGAGAATTTAACGGACTGCCGAGGGGGAGACCCACTGCTTCAGAGCTGTGCTGTCCAACTATTGGACGGGGATTCCAAAAGTGCATGGAAAAAGAGAACGAAGACAGCGGCATTTCCCCATGAGCTTTGTGAACGCTCCCTTGTACACAGCAGAATTTGGCAATTTGAATGTTAACAGTTAGCTCTCAGTCGCTTCAGACACTTGGTCGTGGTTGCGGTATTGGCCAGTGCAGGTAGAAAATATTTCTACTGTGGGTGACCCAGTACACTATTAAGGGTTGCTGAAACTTTTCCCACTCTCTATCCCTTTTTAATTTGCAACAGGCAAGCAACACCAGAAACACCTCGGATTCATAAGGCCTTTAATTTTGAATTAATTTTTGCTTGTTGCGCATTCAGGAAATTCTCACTGTTGCCAAATTTTTCACAAACCCCATTCTGTTAGTGACCCCATATAGAGTAATGCCCTACAATTTAGTTAGTGTGGTAGTTACACAGTTTCATGTCAATTTGATAAATAAGAATGAAGGGGTGGGGTTTAGCCTGTCAATCAGGTCACAGTCTGGTGATCCCTCCTTGTGGATATGGCCATGTGATGAGGATGCGGGGCTTCCTCTCTTCCTCCCCGGAGGCAGGGACACACTTCACCTTCCTGTCAACAAACCACATGGAGCCATGCCGATGGCAGC
>PVJH01026710.1:0-29678 GCA_004026705.1 Nesogale talazaci
GTTACCGTTTCTCACACCATCATCCTTGATCCTTCTGCTCCAGGCTGGTGTGAGAAATAATGTCAGCTTCCCTGGAGTCTTTCAAGCTCAGCTTCCCTGTTAAGCCACTATAGACAATTTGATGAAATTGCAAATTTCACAAGACCCAATAAACTTAACCTGTCTGGGCCATCTCTTGTGCCCCAGAACTAGACCACTTCCTGATTCCTTGCGAACATGCAGGAAACATTTGTCCAGCATCAAGGATGATAAGACACAAATGAATGGATCTGGGGATTGAGCATGTGGTATGGTGCAAGTGGCTTGTGCTCTATTACTAACATAAGAGTCGGTGGTCTGAAGACCCCCAGGAGCACTGCGGAGGAAAGGCCTGGTGATTTGTTCCCATAAAGGTGACAGCCAAGAAAATCACACGATGCAGTTCCGCTGTGGTGCAGAGCCAGCGTGAGTGAGTGAGTGAGTGAGTGAGTGAGTGAGTGAGAAACAGCTGGATGGCAAACAGGCCTGTTTACATTTCGTTTTTTGCTCTTGTTGATGTTTGGGGTCAAGAAACACCTGCTTCCATTGCTTCATCTGTGAAATGAAGACAATAATCTCCACTTTTTAATGCTGCTTTGGTTTTCCTAACATTGACCCCCTAGGGTCTGCAACCTGATATGTTTTATGTGCTAAGCATTGCAAACAGTATCTGGCACACAGTAGGTGCCTAATAAATGTGTGTTGGATGAGCGCATATGTTTAAACCATTGAGATTTCAGTGGACATGTGCATACAAATAGAACCCAAGATGGATTGTGGTCAAACATGGGGATTGGGAGTCAGAACAGGATTTGATTCCTGCTTCACTCTTCCTGTATTAGCTGTACTACCTTAAAAAAGTCTCCCAGTCTTGGTTTTCATGGTGTGTGTAAAGAAGAGAATCTTAATCTCTGCTAAAGTGTGTTGAGAACTCAGGAAAATCTTGTCAGTTGTTATTGGGTTGATTCTGACTCAACATCAACCCATGTAGGCATGGAAGGATGGCTCCTAGGTCTTCCAAATCTGTGCAGAACATCACCAGCCCTGTCTGTGGGGTCAAGCCACCAACCTCTCTGTTGGTAACTGAATGTCACCCAGGAACCCCTTTTGGGACCCCAAATATACATAATACATTTATAAACATGATGTGATATATGTTGGAAACAGAGAAATGGCTCCTCAATTATTGTAGCTCTCATGTGTCCAAGAAAGTGCTCTGGAGGCACAATGATTAAGCTCTTGGCTTCAAACTACAAGGACAGTGATTCTAAGCCAGAAGCAGCTCCATGCAGAAAAGGCCTGGTTTACTGCTCCTGTAAAGATGCTCTTGTTCATGTTGTTGTTCAGGGTTGGCCAACCGGTTCCAACTTGTAGCAATTCTAGGTACAACAGAAGGAAACGCTGCCCAGTCCTGCACCATCCTTACACTTGCTCTTACCAGGATGACCATTGGTGTAGCCACTGTGTCAACTCATCCTGTGAAAACCTTCCTCTTTTTCACTGCCCTGTGACTTTACCAAGAAGATGCCCTTCTCTGGGGAATAGTCCCTCCTGATAGTATATCCAAAGAATGTGACTCTCACCACCCTCACTTGGAAGGAGCATTTTGGCTGTATTTTTTCAAAGACACCTGTGTTTGTCCTTTTGTCAGTCCATGGTACTTTCAATATTCTTCGTCACCAACCTAATCCAGATGCATCAATTCATCTGTGAGCTCCCTTATTCAATGTCCACCTTTGACATGCACTGGAGGTGACTGAAAATACCATGGTGGGGTTCAGGTTCCCCTTAGTCCTTGAAGTAACCACCCTGCTCTTGATGACTCCACAGAGGGGCCTGCAGCACATTTACCCAATGCAATGCCTCCTTTGATCTCTTGATGGCTGCTTCAGGGAGCACTGATTGTGGATCCAAGCAAGATGAAACCACCAAGGAGGACCAACAGTAGTGTCCTGTGAGCTGGAACCCACTCAACAACACACACAGCATGTCCCCAACTAAGGAAGCATCATTTTTTTAATTAAATAATTTGATAGGGGCTCGAACAACTCTTATCACAATCCACACATACATCCATTGGGTCAAGTACTTTTGTACATTTGTTTCCCTCATCGTTCTCAAAACACTTGCTTTCTACTTGAACCCCTGGTATCTGTGCCTCATTTCCCCCCTTTTTCCCCACTCCCCTCCCCCATGAACCCTTGATAATTTATAAAATATTATTATTTTGTCATATATTACGCCATCTGACGTCTCCTTTCACTCACTTCTCCACTGTCCATGTGCCTCAGGGAGAAGGTTAAATGTAGATCCTTGCAATCCATTCTCCTTTTTTACCCCACTTTCCCTCTACCCTCCCACTAGCGGCCTTCTCACCACTAGTCCTGAGGGGTTCTTCTGCCTTGAATTCTCAGTTTCTAGTTCCTATCTGTACCAGTGTACTTGCTCTGATCCAGTTGGATTTATAGGATAGAACTGGGATCATGATAGGGAATGGAGGAAGCATTGAAGAGCTAGAGTGATATTGTATGTTTCATCAAGGAGGCATGTTTTGTTTTGTTTTGTTTTGTTTTTAGGGCATCACTGCCCTGGTGGTAGGAGTAGGAGGCCCAGCCTTTGCCCCTGTGGAGCTGGAATTGAACCTCCATCCCAGTGGGCCGCAGTCCCGTGCACAACCACTATGCCACCGGGGCTCAGCCCCGGAGGCATGGTTTTAATGGCCGTTATTTTCTTAAAGGAGGGTGTGGGCTCCCAGAAGTTATTCTGCTGAAAGATGAAGCTATATGGAGAAGGTTTTGTCCTAACCATACCCCCTTGAGACTTCAGGGCAGCTGCCTCATGCCTGCTTTTTCTTGCTACACTCGAGTCACCCAGGAGACAGGAGCTCTTCTCGGCTGCCTGCCTTGCAACACCTCTCTGAAGTCACATCATGCCTTGTCTTGCCTTCTGGTTGACCTTCCCTCTAAAGGCTAGCAAGCTGACTGCCCCTGCCGCATGAGGGTGAAGTACTGCTTGCAAGATCATCAGCAGAGATAGCAAGTGAAACGGAGACCTCTCACAGAAGCAGCCAGGGAATGCAGTGGCCAGCCTCACACAGGGATCTCAGGCAGATCAGGATCCAGACCAACTCACCATCCAAAGCTCCTGGGTTCTGGTCTCATCTCCTTAGTGCTGTGACCCCCAGACATCTATGCCAAGCTTTGTTTGAGAATATTGGGTCATGATGGAGGAAAGCGTCTGTGGCTCTGAAGAAAACAAGCAGCAAGGCAGATTCTTGAAGACTTCAGACTGGGACGGATGTTACCAAGGCGATTAGATAGGAGGCTGGGAAGATTGCCAAGATAAAAGCAGATAGAGTTCAGGGGACCAAGAAAGCAATAGCTGTTTTGAGGACAAGGAGAGCCGTGCCCAAGGGTCCTTGTCGTTCTTTTTTATGTCAGAAAATTCTATTTCAGTGCAATGCTCACCATTACTTGCTTTCTTAGAACATGTCCCAGAGTTTATACTTCTGCAGGCCTCCCTACCCTGTGGTTCACCTTCCTTTCTGTTCATCTCCAGTGCAAGTTCTCAAATGCACACATGTGTGCATGTCTATAACTCGCTGGCATGCTTTCACTCATGAATGCCTGCACTTGACAATAGACTGTGTAATACAATGGCTTGGAGTGCGCATGGGTTCAGACTGCTAGAGGCCACTCTGCCCCTCATTGCTGAGAGAGCTCAGATAAACTGATAAGTTCCTTACCTCTCTCTAGCTCATCTGTCTTCTCTAAAATGGTATCAACAGTAACATCCACATAAGACTATAATGAGTGCTACCCCTAAAGCCTTTGAACCAGGGCCTAACCCATAGTAAACATTCCATTAATAAGATATTCCTCTTTTTTCACAAATATTTACTGAGCATCTAATGTATGGTCAAGGCTATGCATATAACTGTTATTAGAACCACAGAGATAAAACAAAAGTTCACCTCTCTCCCTGAACACATACTTTTTAGTGTGAGTTCCAGAGGTGATTATCTTTTCATGATTGCAGGAACATGTCTGCATGAATGTACGAAAAGAGAAGGGCAGTTCCTGTCCTGGGCTTGAAATGCCCATGCTCAGAATAACTTCAGCTTGATGTGCACTCTCTTAAGGCCCAGATAAAGAGTCTTCCACTTAGACAAAGACCTTTCCTCATCCCTGAACCTCAGTCTCCCCAGCTGTGAAGTGGGGTGTGTTAACTATTTGCAGAGTGAAACAAATGAAGCAAGACTCATGGAGGTGTTATGGGCTCTAAGTAGTGGTCCCCCTCTGTTCTGCTAAGAGGTTGTCAAGATGGCGGGTGACCCCTTGGTTTCTGACACAACAATGCCTATGTGGCCCAGGGGCCATGATCTCTGTTATCTTTCTCAGATGAACAAAGGAAGGTGGAAACCATACTGTGCATGCCTGTGTGCACCCTTATAAGCACCGGTGACAGAATCCCCTCTCCAACTAGTTTATGTAAAGGAGAGAAATGTGAGTCCTAATCTTGGGACACCATATGTAAGAAGGAAAAGCAGAGGTCCAGATGGGCCGTAGGGCCGTTAAGGAGATCTCTTTCTTGGGAAATAAACCTCGGACCTTGGCTTCACATGAGAAAGAATTCACTCTGAAGCCTGAATCATGATTCGAGTGAGTTGTTTTTTAAGTTCATAGTTTTGTTTTTATTGATTCAAGTGAGGTTTATGAAAGATGGAAGAAGTTTCAGGTTTACATAGGCATCCTTAGGTAAATGACCAGATTTTAAGCAGGACACCATTGACTGGGGGAAGGGGGGTGTTCTTCATTAGAAATTTGATCTATATGGAACAACAAAAAATTTCAAAGAACACAAAAATAGTATTGTAATATATTTATTTTAATTTTAAAACCCCACAGCAGGTTGTTAAATTGTTAAAAAGCAGGATGTCTGATCACCTTACCTTAGGGCCCTGCACAGCCTCCTGAGAAACTGCTCAAGAGCGGAAAGTCACATGATGAACTCTGAAGCCTGCCTTTTTAATTCCTCCCGCTGCGAAGCATGGTTGATGATACTGGTTGAATTTTGGCTGAATTAGATTCACCTGGCCCTAATGGGCCAATCCAGGTGTAACACCCACCTATGTGTGCCACCCCTTCCTGGCAGGAAGCTCGATCATCTGAGCAGGCATAATGGACACCTCCATCCTTATGCTAGCTACCTAACAGGTTCTCCCTTTCTTTCTCTTTCCCTGCCTATCAGCTCCATCCTCTCAAACCGACTACTTGGGTTTTTTTGTTTGTTTGTTTGTTTGTTTTGGGGGGGCATCATTGCCCTCCAGTGGTCATGGGAGCCACCCAGCTCTGCTCCTGAGAGCTGCCGCTGAACTTGAACCGCCAAGCCCAAGGGCTGCAGTCCTGCACTCAAACATTTACAACACTGGAGCTCAGCCCTCAAACTGGCTACATGTAAGTAGTAGGAAACATCGTCACCAACAGACCCAAATTCCACTGAGGAAAAAAAGTCATTCCCCAGATCCAGAGGGGGAAATAAAGTCTTACGGAAAGAAGTTATTGGCCCAGCTCGAGTCATGTTTATCCCTGGATCGATCAGCTGTGCGAAAGATGGGTTGAATGAAACAGAAGACTTGCCATGGGGGAGGCCACTCGGGCATCAGCACCATGTGAGGGAGATTGCCACTTTGGGCCCTGAGATATGTGACATTGTAACATCACCATGCTTAGCCCTTTTTGGATGGTATTTGTCTAAGTAAACTGTAAGCATAAAAACTGTGCCTACCATTATTATTACTTTTGGTTTTGGTTCCTTTTCCTCTATTCTGTTGATCACCCACATGATGGTGACATCATCTCACTGCCCTTCACAGGGTCATGGAATGTTCTGGGTAAGAGAAGAGGACACAGCTCTAACCAGAATTCAGAGCCTGGTCACTGTCCCACAGTCTTCAAACAGCTTCTATCTCTCTTAAGGTTAAAGACACAAATTCTTAGCCTTAAAAGGAAATCCCTGTAGAGCCCAGTCACTTCCTGCCTCCCTAGGCTTATCTCCCACATTCTCTATATCCGCAAGGTGATTATTGTTTTTATTGTTGTTTTTATAGTCCTCTGAGGCACCCACACTGATCCACTTCCCCCCTCATTAGGGAAAAACTAATTGTTAATACTTGCATTCCAGCTGGTGTGGTTTCCCTTTTTGAAACCTACTACTCTCCTGGCCACCTTTATGGCTTTTGTCCTGTAGTTGCTTATGCTTGGAACACGCTCCCTTTACCCTTCCCACCCCAGTCGGACAGGTCTCACCCCTCCACCCGCACTGAACACCTCGCACCCCTCCATGTGTCTTTACTGCTCTCCTGTCCTCTTCCTCCCATTAGTCACGGGGTCTTGCTATCTACTCTTTGACTATCACGTTCATCTCTGTGTCCCCCTCAGAACACCAGTTTCATGTCTCATCTGTGCTCCACGGAGCCCAAAAAGCAGCAAAAAAACGGCCTTCCAGGCAGTTCCGACTCCTGCTCATGAGCCCAGAGAGCTGTTCCATCGGATTTTCTTGATTGTAACGACAGGAGCAGTTCACCTGGCCATTCTTCCTCACTACCCCTGGGGGGCTTTGAACCGCCAGTCTACTAGAGGACACACCATTCCAGCTAATCAGGGATCCTATCGCCCAAAGCCAGCACCTGGAATTTCCAGGGTTTCAGAAAACCCCCGTGACCCGAACGAACTTGTGATGGAGCGAATAATCTTGATTGGTGACAACAAATGAAGAAAAGCTTCTCCACAAGGACCTCAGAGTCAGCAAGGTTAATGTGTCCTCCGGAGACGAAGCACTTGCTCCACAGTCCTCCAAGAGCCAAGACCCCACCCACTGTAGCCCCGCCACCCTCTGTGTGATGATCAGAGCCTCCCGTCACGCTGGGGATTTCACTTCACCCTGGTTTTGCCGGGAGGGCCTCACCACTAAGGCAGAGGAGCCAGGGGTGTGCCCTGTTGAGGGTGAGGTGAATAGCTCTGAAACTAGACCCCTGGCTTTGGCTGGGATACCAGGTTCACAGAAGGTAACGGTGCTTACTTTAACATTCACGGCCCCAAGCATCATCTTTCAGGAAAGCACTGCTAGTTGGTAAGGGGCCAGGTTTGTACCCAGCTCTGGACGCCTGGGGTTGCCTTGTCAGCTTGGCCTGGGCACACGACAAAGGGAGGCTCTCTGTAATGCTTCCCTCCCCCAGTAGCCATTTCTGGGAAAGCTCTGCAGTAGATATGTGCCGTGTTGCTCTCTGAGTCTGCTCTCCTTTATGTGGATGGAGAAACCAGGTGGACTCATCAAGGGACCGTCATTTGACAGAAATGAATTCAACGGGTCTCCCAAGGGGATTCAACCCCAAAGTCTCTGAGGGAATAGAGCCCCAAGGGGAAAATCCAGGCTTTCTGAAATCCACCTCGGGACAGGGGCTGAACTGGAAAAAGTGACTTGCAAGCTAGTCACCGAGGGCTTTTTTTCTTCCTCTAGTGAAAGGCTGACTCATCCCCGCAGGCCTGGGCTGGCTTGGGCTCGAGCTGGTAACTGGGAACATGCCTGGACAGTGAGTGCCTTGTCTAAAAGGTTGGTTCCAAGAGAAGCCACGGATCAGGAGGGCTGAGGCCACCGCCTGGGGGAACACCCTGCTAGCAGCCGCAGAGCCCCAGGGGAAACGGGGTGGGCAGATCTCCCCCCTTGCATGGATCTCAAAGAAGCCTAGCAAAGCCCATGCTGGGTAAAGTCTACAGAGATCTGAAGCCCACAAGAGAATGAAGCCTGAATATGGGGAGGCATGAATATTATGCACTAGAATGCAAACCAAAAACAACTAGAATTTACAATATATTCAAAGAAGCCCACTTCCAACAGGAAAAAGCCTTCAATTCATATTGACCATGGAGAAGCAAGTAGAACGGGGTTTCCAGGGCTGTACATCTTACAGAAGGTGATGGCCACGATGTTCTTCGACAGAGCAGCTGCAGAGCTCAGACCACAGACCTGTTGGTTACCAGTCATTCTCGTAACCATCCTGCCCCCAGGAACCCCATAAGGTGTTGGCTTTCTTCGTAAGATTATCGTCATCCTTTCCTTTGAGGCAATAGAACTAAATGATTTTGGAGGTTTTGGCGGAGGGGGGGAGCTGGACAATTTGAGCACTGTGCACACAGAGTTGAAAATGTGTCTCCAATGAGTGCTGTGGCAGGCATGTACTCGTGTGTCAATTTCATGATTGGGGAGTCTAGGGGTGGAGATCGTCAATCTGGAGATAGCCAGTGAGTTCTCTGTGTGGGCCTGGCTTTCTCCCGAGAAATCTGGGAAGTCTCACAGTATTTCCCACTTGGAGAAGAGAGACCTGACTCAGTCTCTTGGAGTTGGTCTACCGACAAGACAAGATGGTGGCACGCGGAGAGAGCTGAGTCCTGGTACCTGAAAGAGCCAGAGGAGAAGCCATATGGGCTTGCCCTGATGGAACCAGACGTCTGGGGCTGGAGAAGCCCCCGGAGAAACCCCTGCCAGTGCTGAAATGCTTCTATTGTCAATGGATACTGCTGATGGACCCTGAGCCCTGGAAATGAGGAGCCATAGTGAGACCCCTGCCAGCATCATCTGGATGAGGAAGATTATAATGGTGTCTGAGGATCTGCTGAGAGTCAGACTTAAATGGACATGTGAAGGTATAGGGAACTGTCCAGAAAGTAAGAGTGCAGCCTGACCACTACACCGCAATTATGGGTGGGATTATCGAATCAGAAAAGGGGCCATGATCTGGGAGAGATACTTTGTATTAGAAAAAAAAAAAAAAAAGAGCTCACAAGATTGACCCAGGACCTTCTGACCAATGTAGTCAAGGCATGACTCAGGATGCTGTGACCCCAGTACAGTGATCTACATAAAGGACACACCCAGGCAAGCCCCAGAGGAGAATGCTCCTCCTTGGGCTGGCAAGGGTGTGTGTGTTGGGGAGGGAAGGGGGGTATAGAGGTAGGTAATCGCTCTCCAATGTACTCAGCCTCCGGCCCAAATTGCTCACACCCCTAATTGTCAGAAAGACAATTAATTGTCAGAAAGAATGCAATGGAGGCTTAATATATGTGGGAACCCAGTACTGTTATCCACAGCCTTCTGTAAACCTAGTGCTCAGAACTTAAGCTCTGGAACACAATTGATGAAAGCTTTGTCTCCTGGCAAAGTGAGGAGTCCCCCTGATGCTCAGCATTGAACTGCTAACCATGGGTTTTGCCCTATTTAACGCTTAATAATAGGGTCTCTGTAACCCACAAGCCTGTCCTCAGGAGAAAGATGAGGCTGTCCACTCCTGCAGAGGTTTAAAGTCTCAGAAACCCAATGACCCATTGGTGCAGGTCTATGAGGACTTTGCCCCATCACACATGTCACTGTAAGTTCGAATCGGCGCAATGACAATGAGATTCTTATTTTTGGTTTTCAGGGGCAGTGTGTTTGCTGAATTAGGAGTCCTGGTGATAAAGCAGGTTATGAGGTGGGCTCCTAACCCCAGGGTCAGCAGTTGAAAGCCACCAGCCATTCATCAGGAGAGAGAAAGATGCGGTCTTTTTTTGACTCCTGTAAACAGTTTCAGTCTTGAAAACCCATAGGGACAGTTCTAAGGTCGCTAGGAATCAAAATTGACTTAGTGACAGCGAGCGGGTGAGTGAGTGAGTGAGTGAGTGAGTGAGTGCTTGCTGAGACTCTCCCAGCTGCCCAGCATAGCAAATCCACTATGATGAGTTGATTTGCTGCCGATTATAATTTTGAAACAGACAAATTTCCTTTGTTTTCCCTGTTTTATTGTTTAGCCAGCTGATTGTGAATCCTTGAGACACCATTATGTCCTTCTATTGATGGTCTCCCACATCTAGATGGTTGGTTTTTGTCCTATTTAACACTTAATAATAGGCTCTCTGTAAAATAATTTGAATTGGGGATCTTTTATCTCCCATAACAGCTATATGCACACATATATACATTTGCATGCATATGTATAAATAAACTCTAGATCGATTTAAAATAGCACCTTGTTGACTAAACTAATTGCCTTTTAGCAGATGCCGACTCCTGTCTCCCCCATGTATGCCAAAGTAGAACTGTACCCCAGGGAGTTTTCAAATAGTAACTTTTCCTGGGAGTATAAAAGACAGTTTCCAAAAGTGCAGAGAAAAATTCTGTTTTCTGTTCATTCCATTCTCCCACAACCTTTTTTCAAGCCCCCTCATTGTAGCTCACCAGGCCTTTCTTCCTGGGTGTCTCCTGCTGAATTCAAATCTTTAACCTTAACTTTTTGTTTAGCAGTTGAGCATATTAGCTGTTGCTCCTTCTTCTTTCATGGACTAACTTAATGTATTTCTTGTTTAACACACTAACTCACCACCTAAGGGATCCCCCTCTCCCCAAATACTTTGGGGTAAGTGGGTCAGTGTGATGGGGGCAGGTTTGAAAGAAGACAGCCAGACAGGATCAGAGGAGCAGGATCACTTGTGATAATACCTTCCTATCTCTAAAATTTGAAACTCTGCTCAATTCCTACTCAGAAAAGTTCAGTTTAAAAAAATTGCCCTTGGGGACTGCTAATTCACTTAGTTATTGGGTATGAGAAACCCTAGTGGTGAAAGTTAAGTGCTCAGCTGCCAACCAAAAGGCTGTAAGTTTGAAGCTGCCCAACGACTATGAGAAAGAACTGGCAGTCTGCTTCTGGAAAGACTGGTCAACAGAACCTGTGGAGTGTGACAGCTCTGCTCTGTCACACAGAGTGGCTCTCTGAGTCAAGATTGACTTGCCTGCACCCACGAGCGAGAACAATGTGATGATACTATCATTGTAAATATTCGTCTTTTAGAGAAACAAATGGAAATATTTATAAATAAGATTATATAATATCTGGCTGGCCGTTGCGTCAAAATAAAGTATAAGCACGGGATATGTGTGAGAATACTTGTTACAGATAAGATGGAATTTGGCACTCACTACTGCCCTGAGCAGCGAGCACTTGGGGGTTGCAGTATGCCAGTCAGTCTAGTTTTGTATATGCTGCTTGTGTGTGTGTGTGTGTGTGGCATCACTGACCTGGTGGGAGTAGGAAGCCCAGCCTTGCTCCTGGAGAGCTGCTGCTGGATTTGAACCATCAACCCTGTGGGCGGCAGTCCCGCACACAATGACTATGCCACCAGGGCTCAGCCCTGTATATGCTTTTTATAATAGATGTTGCGTATTTCATTTAAAACTTTAAGAAACTTTTTTTTTAAGAAGCAAGGTTTTTTGTTTGTTTGTTTGTTTTTCTTGAAAAGGGAATGATTTTGCTTTCTTTTCCCTCCTACTGAATTCCCCTAACACCCGTGCCAGGCTTATGCCTCATATCTCCCAAAGAAAGCCAAACCAATCAATAACCACAAGCTCCCTCCCTTTTGCCCTCTTGCAGCTCGGCGGTGGGTAATGAAGCAGGACCGGGGTTTCAGGGGAGCTGAGGGGGGCTTTCCCAGCTTTGGGGCGGCAGCCTAAGTCTGAGCTCCCCCACCTAACAGCGTCTCTGATGTCTTGCCTCTGTCTTTGCTGAGCTTGCCCCAGGGAAGGGCAACTCAACCTGTAGTAGAAGAAAAGTTCTGGGCACGAATCCAACTACATCACAAGACTTTTTGGCCCAACCGTGAGATGGACGTGTCCGTGGCTTCCACAGCCGATGGGAGAGGCTTTGCCCATCTCATGTTCTGCTGTGGTAGCCAGGCCGAACAGATGGCTTGGGATAAACAGGAGGGTGGTGCTGGGACTCATGGGATGCTGGCTTGAGAGGGCCTCAGCCTAGCTCTCAGAATTCTAGCGATGTGGGGGAGGGGGCTGGTGTGAGGTCAAGGTAGAGCAAGAGGACGAGGGGTATGGCTTTGTGCATCCTAAAGGAGTCTGTGATTTTTTTTTTTAAAGCCGTAGAGCTTGTGTTCCAATAACCTAATACCAGATATGAGGCAGACAAGGAAGCTTCCACCCACAAGGGTGGAAGAGGACATGAGAATTTTCAGAGCCTTTCTTCTCTCCACACCATGTGGCCCCTGAGGGAATTTTGGGTGTCAGGATAATAAGCTATAGGCTGTATATGAAACTGCTAAGTAACACCTCCCATGCCCTCTTCTTGGAAGCTAGAAGTGGACCTGGCAGCCCAGCAAGCTCCTATCTGAGCTACTGCCCATGATCCACAAGTAGAAGCAGCTTCTAGCTTGCCCCTCACCAGTCAAATACTGGGGCGATGGCCAAGGGGTGGGGTGCAGGGACACAGGCCAGGGTGTAGACTAAACAGGAGGAACCTGAGAGGAACCGGAGCGGCAGTGTCTGTCTCCAAGTCTTTGAGGTTCCTTCCAAGGAGAGTGCTTGCAATTTTATCTCAGTCTTCCCCCCCCCACACACATTCCCCTCCCCCGGGCCAGGAGAGCTGCCTTATCCCCAGAGATCTGTGGAGTCACAAATCCAGGCCCCACCACCTACATCTGTCCCGACCATAAGAGAGATGAGAGACAAGAAACACTGAGCACAGTAACTTGCAGGACTACCTTATGCCCCGGGGCATAAGGTAGTCCTGCTGGGTGAGTGACTTTAACTGGACAATGAGCAAGCCCAGGGTCAGCTGCTTCAGAATAATGTGGAGGGACATTTGTGAGGAAGCAAACCCAGGTTTGGGCAAATAGCAGATTACTCTGAGCCCCAGTGACCTCATCACTACCCACTCTGCAGAGCTAGTTTGAGAATTCCATGATAGCATGCCAGCCGAACGGTCTTTGGAACGCACAGGTGGTTTATTTGGACGACGAACATGAAGGTTGCTGGTTTGAACCCTGCCTGTCAGCTGCACCTGGCCTTTGGCTTCGGTCACCTTTCCTGCGTTTGCACACCCTGGGGTTGATTTCCAATGGAGAGCAACTGAGAAGAAATCAGAGCAACCACAGCCAAGGAGGGTTTTCGGAGCTAACCTCTTCATGGGAGCAGGCCACTCTGCCCTTTCTCCTCCTGAACAACCACCTACTTTTTGGTTCGCAGCAGAGTGCTTAACCACGGTGCCACCAAAGACTATACCCAGAGATGGGACCCGTTCTACTCTGTAACACCTGGGTGACCACGAGTCTAAGTCAACTCACCAGCCGAAGCTCAGCATAAAACAGGGCTTCCAATTGGCCCATTCTGGTTCTCCACCTTGTGAAGAGTGGGAGAATTTGAATGTTGTCCCCAAATATAATGAATCAGACTCCATCCTTTCACAAGATCCCCAGAAGAATCGATAAAAGAATCACCTGGGGGGAGGAGGGAAGGGAAACACAGGGAGCTGGTACTAGGGCCCTAAATGGAGGAAGGATATTGTAAGAGTGACGACGGCAACTAGTATACAAATGTGGCCTGCATACAATTGATGTATGGATGGATTGTGATGGGAGTTGTATGGGTCCCCAATAAAATGATTCATTAAAAAAGGGAGGGGGGAAAGAGGAGCTTATACCAAGTAGAAAATATTTGGAAATGAATATGGCAACAAGTGTACAAATATGCTTAATACAAATGATGTGTGGAATGTTGTAAGAGCTGTAAGAGCCTCCGATAAAATCATTGAGAAAAAAAAAAAAGAAGAATCGCTTGGAGGACCTTGTTCAAGATTCGGAGTCCGTGGGCCAAGCAGGAATCACACCTGTCCAAAGGGCCGCTTTAGAAGCAGATGCAGCCGACCTTGTCACGATGTCTTCTTGGACACCTCATTTCCCCTCCCTGAGCGCTAGCCTTTCTCCTCTGTAAAGCGGCGGGACTGTGAGCTACCTTTCACACTTACTGTCAGGGATAAAGCTTAATCAAGTGCTGGGCAGAGAGACCCAAACCAAAGGGAACTCACTGCCATCCAGCGGATCCTGACCCACAGCACCCCTACAGGGCAGGGTAGACCTGCCCTTGTGAGTCTCTGAGACCGTAACTCCAAATGGGAGTAGAAAGCTCCCCTTGCTCCCTCCGTGCTGGCTGCAAACTGCTGACCTCGCAGTGAGTTGGCCACTGCATAACCACCATGCCCCCAGGCCTCATTGTCCTAGGGAAAGCTCTCAGACTATGGTAACCGGACATGCTTATTATTTACACTGTTGCTATTTCATGACAGAGTAGGGTGGTTGTATGGTTAAACACATGGAAGCTGGCTGGGTGGCATCCCCACTCACAGCTCAAGTTAACTGAATGTCTTTCCCCCTCTCTTACCTGTGTGATTCAGCACTGGCTCCAAGGAGTGTTTTTGTTTTTTGTTTTTTAATAAGTGGGATAACAATAGTACCTACTTCTCGGAGTCACTGTGGAAAATCCAGGTATCGTGTGTGAAGCCCGGAAGATTCCTTGGCAAATGCTAAGTGCTACAAGTGGTTGCTGTTAATTTCAGTCCTTGTTCTGAAACGATCCCTACCCTTTTTTATTAACAGTCAGGCTGTGAGCAAAGCTGTCACCTTGGACCCAGTTAGTCAACTCACAGCCCAATTACCCCACACACCTACTAAAGACTTCTTAGCTTCGTGGAGCTGCGTGCCTTGGCCAACCCGCCTCCCCTCTGAGAGTTGTTTTTATTTATCTACAAACTGTGGAGTACAATAAATAGTTTCCACCGTGGTACTTCTACATGGTTCAATCACATTCATGAGGGGGGCCAGGAGGAAGCTTCCAGTGAATTAGGCTGTCCCAGTGCTGGCCTAAATCGTGTTCCCTATCCCATTCTGTCCTCCTCCCCTCCTGGCAGAGGGCTCAGATTCCCTCCTGCTGCGCGCGGCGGAGGTGTGTGTGTGTGGGGGGGGGGGGGGCCGAGTGCCCGCTGCCAGGCCCTATTTCTGGGGGCCCAGCGAGCGATCCCGAGGCCATGCCAAGCTTCCCGGGGATCAGGTTTCTGCTGACGCGGTGCCAGGCACGTCTGCTTCCAGGAACCGGCAGCCGCATTTAGCCGCGGGCCGCACTTGAAAGGGCTGCAGTCGGAAACGTGACGTTTTGTCAACAGGCGAGGCAGGTCACCGCTGGGTCAGACCATCCCGCGGGCCGGCGGGGCTGGGAGGATCACGCCCGTCTGAGGGTGGCCAGATCCCAAGCCTCCTCTCTTCCGCCTGCCTCCTGCCACCTCGCCCTGGCCTCCAAGCCAGGTTTCACCCCCTCACACTCACACACCCTTTCTCAAAGACAGAGGCCCTCTTTGTCCCAGATGGGCAAAAGGCTGGGGTACAAGCCCCTCCCCCTGCCTCCTTTTGCCCACACTTGGCTTCTGCTGAAACAGGGAAAGTCAAAGGCGCCAGAGGCATGGAGGAAGAGGCTGAAACTTTGGGGGTGGGGGTGGGGTGGGGGTGGTGTGTGTTTCATCCCAGCAGACTCTGAGGATAGGGGGATTCTGGGCTTCATGATGTGTGGAAGCTGCGCTGTCTTTCAAGTTCAGGTTGAGAACTACTTCCTTCTGTCCCTAGAACTACTCTTTGAGTCATGGTCCAGGAAAGAGGGCCTGGAAGAACTTGGACTTTGATTTCAACCCCGGTTCCCTCACCAGGATAAAGTTGACCTGTATGGGTTTTTACTCAAAAAGTCTGACTAGCCATAGAGCCACCTGTGCAGGCATTTGAGAGTTTGGCGGGAAGGAAACCAGGAGCCTGGGGTCTCGGCTGAGTTGCTGGGAGAAATAGTCACAAAACTTGCCATCTGCCCTCTGTCGTATGTGTGAGAAGGTCATTCTCAGAATCTTCACTTTACTGGACCAGATCCAGGGAGCCTGACTCCCAATCGCCCGGTCTCTGCCCATCACAGCCTATGTCGAGGGACAGTTGTGCCTTTTAGATCATGTGCTTTCTCGGGCACCGGGGAGGCAAAGCTCACTTCCCCTGCTGGCTCATCAAGACATGGGGAAGGTGACATTTGAAGTAAGTAGTCCTGACAGGCAGGAGGTGTCTCTGCTTGGCTGAAAACTAACTCCCCCAGGGCAGGTTCCCAGCATGGGTTCCAGACAAGCGGGAGAGTTGTTTAAGACTCATGCTGTCAGGGCTGGATCGAGGAAGAGGAAGACCAGGCCCTGACCATCAGGAAACATCAGGACACCTCGGTGAGGGAGTATCCTGTGAGGCGGAGAAAGGCAAAAATACTGACCCTGTCACTTCCCACTTCTTTTCCCATGGATTTTTTTTTTTTTTTAACAACAGCACTTGACTAAGGAACATTGATATTCATTCACACACCAACACACCCAGTGAAAGGAAGTCCAGGAAGGATGTAGAAAATAATTATGGAACGTTGCCTCCAGCAGCAAGAAGGCAGGATATGGCAAACCCATTAGACCTGGCTAGATTTTTTAAAAGTTAAGACGGCCTTAGCAGAGGAGCACTTTCCCCAGCATTACTGACCGTCACACAATCACCCCCTAGGGTTTTCGCCAATACCCTCCAGCAAGCTCCCCAGACGTTCCAACACACTCTGCTTCCAGACCCTGCTTTTTCTTGACTCTAAGGACCAGGACTGAAGCTGAGTGGAAAATAAAAATGTTATCCTGTCCCCTCACTGCCAGCCTTCACTCTGAAAAGTATAGGCCTGACTGTGAACCCTGGCAAGGATAGAAATCAATTATTTACCTGCTCGTTTGATCATACTGAATTAGAAGGCACACAGAAAGCGAGTGAAATCCCACTGAAGTGAGCTAGCTGTTGCCTTCAGCCAGACAGGAGGCCAGGACTGCTATAGCACCAGATTGAATTATTTTTAAAAGGCAGGAGACCATTTTTCTCTTCCACAGGAAAAGGATTATTTTATTAAGTACTTTAAAACGACGACTTAACATTTACTCATAGATAAAAATATTTACATAATTTCACACCTCCAGGAAGGCTCCAAAATATAAACACTGTACCTCTCCCTTGAGAAAAAACAAATTCTTCTCTTCAAAAACAGGAATACATTCATTTTTCTCACTTTGTGGATCAAGTAATTATACAAATAAACTTCTGAAACAATTTCCTTTGTAGTATATTTATATAATATATATTTATAACCATTTTACAAATAAAGGCAATGACTTTATATATACCAAAATAAAAAGAGGAAAAGAAAGTTTAAAACACGATCGGCAATCAAGCATAGTGCATTTTCGGAAAGCTGGTACAGGGCTAGGTTGATAGATAAGGAAAATGTGTGCAACGCCTGGACTGGCAAGGTCCTTTGAAGGAGAGAATCCTTGTTAGCAGTCAGGATATTCCATATACCACCAGGCAGGAGGAATCAGCCTATAGGAAGGTTCTTGCTGTGCCAAGGGTTGGTTAGGCCTTGGAGAAGCTAAGCTTGGTTAAAGAGGAGTTTTAGGACGGAGGTGACACCTAGTGCAGCCGTTTGTGGAAGGCAGCACTCATGACTCGGCTGGCACTCTGGGCGCTCGGAACTGGTATGTTTGTCTCTCCCAGGCCCTGTACTAGTTTTCCTTGGACAGCAAATGCCAACAGCAACAGGTGCCAGAGAGCCCAAGGAAGCTCCTCCCTCGTTCCTGGCACCATTGGCTTGTACAAGGGGGCCTTTTAATATGTTCTTCAATAAGCAAAACCCTACAAAAGCCTGAAGAGAGAACTACATTCTCTTTCTTCATCCCAGGCAGGGGTGGGAAGACGGACAACCTCCCGAAACCACTGTCGTGCAGTGCAGTGTCAGTGTCTGCTACCTCGCCACATTGGCAGAAGCTAAAGCTCAGTCTGAGGGCCCTCTCGCTGTCTGGTGAGTCACATTGACAATAAGGGAGACGGGTGGGGTCGGGAATTGCACTCCGAAAAGCCCTCTTTTGAAAAAAAAAAAAAAGTACCTTTTCTCAAAGCCACAGATCTGGCTCCCTCACTGAAGAATGACTCAACAGAAGCTTTTGAAAATCCAGCTGATTTGTAGCAAAGGAGGGTGGGGGTGCTCAGTCTCTGGGTGGGGGGAAGCCCAGAAGTGTGTTCCAATCCCTACACCACCCAATCAGCCAGGCACTCCTCCTCTTCCCTCTGCTGAGAGGAACTTTGGTGTCCTTACCAATACGCAGGCACACAACACACACAGGCACTCACACCCCAAATCTTCTCTCCACACCGGGGCACACGCACTCGAACCATCTCACTGCACGCACAATCACCTTTTTTCCTTTTTAGTTTAAGGTGAGAGAGGGAGGAAAGCAATGCAGCAGGGGTCTCCCCTCCTGAGCTTAGTCTTTGGTTTCCAAGTTTAATGGTGGGATCTGCTTCAGAGCTTGGAGGAGGGCGGAGGAGTCTATGGACGGATGGGGTGGCAAAGGAGAAGGGAGTCTCTGGGGCATGAGCAAGGGAGCTGAGATCTTGTCCGGGTTCATGAAGTTGGAGGCGTTGAGGCCCGGGTATAACACTGGCACTGAGGTGGGGTACCAGCACTTCTCCAGCATGGGCAGGTAGGCAGTTGCTGACGGAGGGATGACATAGAAGGGTAAGCAAAAGGGGGGCTGGTGCGGATGTGGGCCCAGGAACGGGGAGCCCATCAGATCGCTGCCAGGGAAATGGCTTTCATCCTCTGCGAGCTGCACCCTGCCCTTTTTAAGGGGAGGCTCTTCAGATTCCTGCTTAATTGTGCTGATCCTCTCTCCCAGGGCAAACCTGCAGCCAGGATCATTTTTGAAGTATGGCTGCTCACCCCGCAGGTCGCCTTTCTCGGATTCTCCTCCATAGCCACTGTCTGTGTCTGTGTCACTGCCGCTCTGCTCCCCGCTCCAGTGAGGAAAAGTCCGCTGGATGACTGGCACACAGTTTTTGCCAGGCCCCTCGGAGCCTTTGGCTAAGGAGCTGGGTTTCTCCTTGAAGTCTGTGGCTTTGGGAGCCAGGTCTGGTGACTTCCTGGAGGTCCCCCCTTGCAGCAGCTCAGAGACCACACGGTGGAGGTGGGTGACTAGCTGGGAAGACTTCAGGTCCCGGGTGCTCTCATGCTTGGCCAGGTACTGCAGCACCTCCCGAGCACACGTCTGGAAGCCTGAACAGAACATCTCTTGCCCTGCATCGATATTTCTGCCAGACAGTTCACCTGAGGGAAACACAAGCCCAAAGGACGACATTTCAGAACACTCTGAGTTCACCTGCACACCGAGATTCCAAAGACTGTAGTTAAAAAAAAAAAAAAAGGTTATATGATGATCTCCCAATGTAAGAATTCTGTGTACCCTGAGAGGTATACAGAGTAAAGAGAATCCACAATTCTATAGAATGGCTCTGAGTTGAAATGGACTTGATAAGTCAGATACGTAGGCAGTGAAATAAGTAGGATTTTTAGCGGCTGCATTGTGGGTTCATTCTGGAAAGACTACTTTCCCTTGCCTTGAATGTGCAGGTTGTTCCTGGGTTTTGATTGCCATGGACACCACCATGAACATCTGGAAAAGTCTAGCAGTTGATTTATAGAACAGCATCAACTCACCTGGCCAGATGGACATTAAATAAAACAAGACAAAGCACTCAAAAGAAGCTTAGTTTCAAAGACCTCTACATGTCTTGTCATGCAAATAATCTCTCAAAACAGGTTCTCTTCCTTCTAAGTCATCTTCTTTCTACACCTGTCTTCTCTACATCAATCCATGACCATTGAGACACTATGCAGGATCATCTTCCTATTTTCCCATGAGGGACTTGGCAGAAGCATGAATTATGTTTCTGCATGTGATTCCCACCAAGCTCATCTTGGAAAGGAATGAGGAAATAGGTGGATGAAGGCCTCCATGGAGCTGGATCTGGTTTTGGAAGGGGCGAGGAGTCTGGAAGGTTAGAAGGCAATTTGGGCTCTCTGGAAGCCAGTGAAAATTAATGATGAAACCCCAGTGGTTTTAGTGGCTTGTGCAATTCAACAAGATACCTAGTGGCTACTCAGAGATCCACATGAAATGCAGGGAAAAAAATCCTCCTGGCATCCTGCCAGTACCATGATAAGGAAGGAGACAGGAAAATGCTGGGGCATACCCACTATCTCTTCCCCACAGCAAAAAGGTTAGAATGACCAACTGTAAAACACCCATGATGCAAATTAAAGATGCTTTGGCATTTTAAAGGAATAGGGGTAAAACCTCCAAGAACCCAGAAACTTCTAAGCCCAAAGGCAACAGAAATATTTTATCACCAGACTCATCTGTATTCATGCCAGGTGGCACACACACAGCAGCATTCCAAATGAAAAGGCTGACTTTTAGGAAAGATAAGACTGCATTGCCCCAACGAATGTGCATAAGCACTTGGTTGCGGGGACTGTTTCTTCAGGGCACACACTGAAGCCCATAGGCTGTTCTGTTTATGCTAGAACACTTCTGAGATGATAGCCAGACATAGGCACTCACCAGCTTGGAGACCACTCTGCAGGGCAAGGATTTTCTGTTGCTGCTGATCGATTAGGTTTGTCAATGCTTTCACATGCTTCAAAGTAAGTTCCAGAACCACTGCTTTTTCCAAGTGACCTAAAGTCTGGGATGAAAAGAACCTTAGTCAGCAGTGAGGTCTGAGAAGTCCTACCGTTGAGATGCATATCAGCAAGAAGAAATGTCTCTAAAGGGGAAATGGAATTGCCTTTTCTGCTGGGCTAAATTCAGTTTTAAGATCGCAGATGATACTTTTATAAAAAGTGCACACACACGAATTTCTGATTACAAAATGAAACGAAAAGACTCATGCTAATTATCTTTGGAGGCATTCTGAGATGGCAGCTACTTCAGGAGAAAGCCGTGACGGATGAATTTCTCCAGGAGCCGCCGCTGCTGACCTTAGCGCAGGGGAATCCAGAGATAACATTTCTCTGCAGTGGTGTCAGCCTGAACAGGGATGTTTGTGTCTGGTAGCCAGGGGGAGGCTTTCCCTAAGCTTCTTGCCTCACACCCTTCCAGAGAGTCTAGCTCATTCCAGCTTTTTTCTTCCTCCCCCAATACTTTTCCCCCTCCTTTTCCAAACCAAAGGCTGGCAAGCTGTTGGCTCCTGTCACCAAAGGACTGAACATAAAACTCACAATAAAGCAAATCCCTAGAGTTTGTTTCTTTAATAGATGGGAAGGGTTAAATAAAATCGGAATGCTGCCTGGTCTGTTTCTTAAATTAGGAAAATCAGTGAACCCTGAAAATCCCCTGAAGAGAAAGTCTTAAAGCCTTGAAAGCAGGCGGGGAGCTGATCTTGAGTCTCACCTCATTTGAATGAGGCTCCCAGAAAACCCTGGGGAAGGGTCTACTTAACCCGGGTGCCCCGCTGGGATTTGGCCATCTGGTTTGTAGTTCCCCGTGGGGCCTGTAGGCGGCGAGTGACAATCTCCCCCCCCACCCCCCTCCTTCTCGACAGAGGAGCTGGATTGGAAAGCAGTCAGATTCTCACTTACTGTAAGTTTGAGGTGTTCGGGTAGAAGATCTTTCAGCTGGGCGATGCACTCGTTAATCCGATCACGTCTTTTCTTCTCGATAAGCCGGTGCGGGAGTTTGTAGGTTTCCTGCAAGACGCGTGGGGCGGTGGTGGGTCTCTGAGGTGGGGGACTCGAAGCCCCCCGGAGCGAGAGAAGTCCGGCAGGAGGGCAGGTCCAGCCAGACTACCTTTCCGACTCTTTCCTTTCCAACCCTTTGCTTTCCTTTCCTTTCCCCTACTCAGTAGGGGCATCGAGTCACATCCAGCATGCCCTGCCAACCTCAAAGTGGGAAAACTTTTCTGAAAAGCCACTAACGAAACGCGTGCGAGGGGTTGGAGCGCAGGGTCCCCAGGGACGCGAGGGGCTTACCTTACTGTCGTCGCTTCGCTTGATTCCCCGCCTCGACTTGTACACTTGGTACATATGGGCAAAATCCATCCTGCCAAGGAAAGGTCGTGATTTCACGTGCGTGCCCGGCTGCAGGAGCCCAAGGCAGGGCAAGAACCTCCAATGCACCCGAGCTGCTCTAAGTTAATAACAGCGCAGGGCGCCCGGCAGGAGGAGTGAAGCGCCAAGGGGCCATGGGGTGCTAACTTACCCTGGTAGGTCTGCAGGCTCCAGTCCTGGCGCCTTGGGCAAGCAGGCTGGAGGTGGCTGAGCGCTTGGGATCCGCTCCATGGTGCGGCGAGCCCAGGCCACGGCGCGCTCCTGTAAGCGCAGGTGGGGGTCGAGATGAAGACTGTCCTGGAAGAGCCCTTCGGGGATCTCTCCCAGAGATTGCTCCGCGGCCGAGCGCCGTTCACCCGGGGACTGCTCTGGAGCTGTGGCTTTGTGGAGCTGCTTCAATGAGAGGCGTGCATGGCCCGGCGTCCAGGCGGCCTGTCTAGCTCCGACTCTGCGCACAGACTGGCCGTGTGTGCTCCCTGCGCCGTCTGCGCGCTGCGAGCCAAGTGAATGAGAAGTGGGGCGGGCGGGGAGGCGGGAGGCAGCGGGAGGAGGGAGCGGGGAGGGCGGAGTGGGGGCTGGGTGGGGGGGGGTCGGCGAGCCAGGAGTGATGGGGAGGCTGCGGGCTGGGTTAAATGGGAGCGAGTGGGTGGGTTGGAGCTACGTGTCCTACCCTGTGACTCCAGGCACGTCTGGCCGCGGCTGGCAAGGGAAGGAGCGACCTGCCCGCCCACCGCTGGCTTCATCACATGAGTCTCACGTGTTGAACAGCGCTCGGGCGGTTGGGAGGGTGTCCCCACCCCCAGCCCCCAGGTGTCTGTGGCTGCGGCCGCCTTTCCCCGAAGAGGGGGTGGCAGCGCGGCCAGAGTCCTGCCCAGCAGGGTGGGGGGCGCGGAAGCTGGAAGGGGCCGCGGGAGCGGGAGGGGTGGCGTGGGGGAGGGGGAGGGGGGGTTGGTAACGTGGGCGAACCTGCCCCAGGGAAATGAAGTAAGTTCCCGTCTCCTGGGAGGGAACGGGGGAGGACGGATGCGCCCGCGTCTGACTCAAGCCGGGAGAGGAATATCCCTTCGCTCGCTCCAGCCCAGCCCTCTTCCTCCTCCCCCGCGCGGCCCGCGGAGGAACCGGCGCCCAGCCGAGGGAGTCGCCCGCCCCCTCCCTTCCCCAGAGGCTGGGGTTTCTTTCCGTCCCGGCTTCCCTGCCCCCCACCCTCCTCCCCGCCCCGAGTCCAGGAATTGCCCGCCGCGAGGAGGGGCCGAGGGGCGGGGCGGATGTCACCCCATGGGAAGCGGGGAGGCAGCCAAGCGCCGGGGCAGCCGAGGCCGCCGCCGAGCACGTTGTGCGCACCTGACTGCCCAGGGTGTGCGGAGCGGGCCCGGGCTACCCCGGAGCTGCGCTCCCGGGCCCAGGCGGGTGGCGGGCGGGCGCCCTCTTGCATAACCCCTGGGGTGCCCCGTTGCCCTCCCTCCCCCTCCGGCGAGAGCAGCCCCGAGAGGCCGGGCTCTGTCCCCCGCGCTCCCTTCCTCCGCGGCCCCCTCCCGCGGCGACGTTACACAACGGCGGTGGCGGCGCCTGCAGCAGCCGCGCAGGGCGTGACGTTTCACGTGGCCCGGACTAGGGCAGCCGCGAGGCTGGCTGCCCGCCCCGTGCGCGGGCTCTGGGGTCGCCGCCCGGGGGATTAGGGAGGTGGGGGTGGCGGGCCAGTCCCCAGCTTGCCAGGAAGTTGGGCGACGCTGTTTGCAGTCGCCCATCGGAGGCTGGAGGAAAGCAGGTGCTCCCAGGAGCCTTCCTCTGGCATGGGCACACTGGTCGAGTCCCCCACTCCGCCAGGGGGGGGTGGTGCTCGTGGCGAGGGGCTCAAGGGAACCGAACACGCACCCTGCCCTGGATTGTACAGAATCCCCCCCCTGGCCTCCCCCCCCACCCCCGGGAGGCGGGTCACTTGAGCCTCGAGACGAAAGCCATCTGGGGAAAACGATATTGGGGCCACTGGTCGACCGAGGAACCCACAAGCAGGTTTCCTGGTCGTTTCATACGAGCCAGAGTGGAGAAGAGGCTCTTTGAGCTGGACCCTGGAGTAGAAAGGTCTCCCATGGCCCCAGCTCCGGGCAACCTCACCTAAAGTTCCTTCTTGCAGGAGGCCGGTGACCAGCTTCCAGCCACCTCACCCCCCACCCCCGCTGCGAAAAGTCTGGTCTCGGTGACCTTCTAGCGCAGCCTGGCGCAGGGAAAACAGCTGAAACTCCAGCCAGGCGGGGGGAGCGGCGCGGATGCGAAGGAAGGAGCCAGTGGAAAGTCATGACTAAAACGAGGCCTGGCTGGGGATTTCACTGACCCCCGAGCTTCCCTTGCCCTGCAAGTTCCGGGGTGTTGAGAGATGACTGTTCACAGCCTTCCCCGCCTGCGGTCAGCCACCTCGCTGCGCAGTGGCCTGGCTGTGTGCAGAGGGTGGATTTTTGCAAACAGGAGACGGGGTCACTGGTGGGACGGTGGGTGCCTTTTTTTTGGGGGGGGCAGTATTAATCGGCAGGGTTCTTGATGAACTAGAAAACTGGGGTGGACACCTTGACCAAGCTGGGAGTGTATTTCCTTCAGGTGGCTTTGGAGAGCTCCCACTTCCTGTTTATGTTTCACCAGCGTCAAACTCTTTAGTAAGTGTGAGAAATGCCTCCTTTTCTAACTGCTAACTGGTGTGACCTCACTTAGGGGGCTCAGCAGTACCTCCCGTCCAGAATGTACTTTTGCTGGCTTTTGGTATGGGCCACCTCTGGAGGAAGTGACTCCACCACAGCTTCCTGCCTGGAGGTGGGCAGCGAGAGACCAGAGGAGGAGAGGAGGAGAGCCCCTGGGTGGCACAAGCCGCGGTGGAGGGTCCTTGGTCTAACAGACTGAAGGTTGGCAGCCACCCCCGCCGTGCCTCGGAAAAAAGGTGTACGGGTATCAAGATTCCAGGAAAGAAAGCCCCAGGAGCCGTTCCACTCTGGAACACACGGGGTCGCCCGGAGTCCAAATTGCGTTCGCAGCGGAGGGTTTGTTGTTTTGGAATCTGCCCTGGGAAAGTGCTTCCCACCCAAAGGTGACCTGCTCCATTGTTCGACTTCAGGCACGGTGAAGAGTTGTCAGACAACTGCAAAAGCCCAGGCTCACCAGGAAGTAAGCACCCAAAAAGAAGATACAGAGTCTCTACGCTGCCCGCCCCCCACCCTCCCACAGCTGCCACTCCCTCATGCCAAGATTGAACCCAGACTGCTCAGCCTGAACAGGACAATAGCAGGTTTTAGAATGTTCAGTCTTTTCTTGCCCGTGGCTACCCTTGCAATGGAGATGGTCAAATGTGTGCATTTCCTACTGTTTTTTCCTCTTTAAATTTTGTTTCGTTGCTGAAAGTTTAGGCAGCAAAAATTTTTCTACTCCCCATTTGTTCCAAATGTACCCTCCAGCATCAAGAATTATCCCTAACCTACTATAGTTCTATATCTAGGTATTTTAAAAATCTGGGGATTTTTGCCCTCTTTATTGGAATACTTTATTGTGGTTTAAACCTTAATTTGAGCAGAATTCCTTCCCAGCATGCATCTTCTACCCTGAAGCTTACTATTTTCAGTCTTTCTGCTTTTATAGATACTGACTTGATGTTTACCATGGGTGAGAGTTTTAGACTGTATGTCAGAAGCTTTATATGGATTAATAATTCCTTTTTACTTCACTGCCATCTTATAATGTCAATATGAACTCATTTTGCATTTTTTAACCTATTTTTTTTCAGAACCACTGAACTAGATGCTGAACTAAGACCGAGGGCGTATACCCCCTTTGACATATCTTCTCGTAGAAACTTAAAACACCTGACCCAGAGTATATGACTTGGGCTTATACTAGGTCTGAAACCCAGATTTGTTCAACTCCAAAGGCTGCTCTTCAGATCACTTTTCTTAAGACTGGCTGGTTTTGCTGTGCACTGCTCAACTCCAGTGGGGAGCCATCTTTATGGCATTTGGTATGAGTGCACCCTATCGGGTTAGCTGTGTGCAGCAGGTTACTTTACTGGGTTTTATTTTATTTTATTTTGACTTTACTGTTTTGTAACACCCCCTGCCCCATTGTTTTGCCTTTAAGTGTGGAAAGTTGTACATTTATTCAGTGGAAAGCTGGGATTCTTTTTTTCTTTCCTAGCGAGGCTCTGTGTCCTGGTGGCCTGCGGCTGTGTTGAAAGGGCCTGTAAAGTTAGTGCCTACCAAGATCTGGTGGAAAAAGCTGAGAGCATACAGACCCTCACACTCGCCACCCCAGGTGCCAGGCAGTTTTTTTTTTTTTTTAAACTCAAATGCTCTTTTTCCTTATGCCTATTTGAGTGCCCTTACAGGTGCTTTTTTGTATCACAAGCCATCTGCAATTGACTTTTAACCTAAAGGTTGGTGGCTCCAGCCTGCTAAGCTGCATTAGAGCAAAAAGACCGGGCAATGTGCTTCCCCGAAGATCACCGGAAGCCAATGCCAGTGGAAGAATGCTACCCTATTCCACAGGGTTGCCACGAGTGCCTGTCTATTCAATAGCAACTGTCTGGTTGTCTGTGCCACCTCTTACCATGGTTTTAGATTCCTCCATGCTGTTACATGTATAGTACTTTGTCCTTTTATTGATGGCAATATTTCATTGTGCAGGTATCCCTTGTTTTATTGAGCTTTGCTGTATTGTGTGTGGTGGGGACGGACCTGACTCACTGAGGGACGGTTTGTGACAACCCTGTGTGAAGCAAATCTATCAGCAGCATTTTCCGATAGCTTAAACTCACTTCATCCCTGTGTGCTGCATTTTGGTGATATTCCCATTTCAGCCTTTCTTTTATGCCGCCGCACATTCAGTAGATTTCAGCATAGTGTCAGCATACCTTTTATATACCAAACTGTTTTGTGTGACTTCCAATACTCGTTCTATGAGGCCGTGTGGCACCGAACCCATGGTATCTTTAAGGTTTGCCTCGGAACAAATAACACACTCTGTTTATCCAGCCTCCTGCTGATGCACATTTGCAGCACTCCCAGTTTGGGACTTTTATAAATAAGACCACTGTTCACATTCCTAGACAAGTCTTTTTTGTGAGCCTACATTCTCATTTTTCGTGAGCACATACTTAGAGTGGCTCGGAGGTTCGGTATGCTTCCATGCTTTACTTGATTACCCATTGCCAAGCACAACTCCCAAAGAGATTGCACTCTTTTACCGTCTTGCCTGCATTGTATGGCAATTCCGGTTGCTTTCCCTTCTTGTCAATATTCATTATAGACAGATGTGTAGAGTTTCAGCCTTACTTATGTGTAGACAGGAGCCCTGATGGCCTAGTGGCTACTTGCTGGAGAAGTTTGAATTCACCTGCCACGCCATCAGAGGAACACTTGGCTTTGTCTATGTCCTGGGTTACTGTGCGTCTGAATTGACTCAGTGGCAATGAGTTTTGCGGGTGTGAGAAGAGTTAGCAGTGGCTAAGTGCTTGGCGGAGAAGAGGTAAGACGACGCTTCAGATTCATCAGCTGCCATTTGGGAGGCAAAGGAGGTAGGTAGTCTGCTTCTTGAAAACTCTATGGGATGGGTCCACTCTGTCGTAGGGTCATTAGGAGTTTTCAATGATGACTTGGATGGTACAAGCAACCACCGTGGCTGACATATTATGTGAATTTGACTTTCCTTGGTGACTAAAGATGAGCAGCTTTTCATGTACTGATTGCCCATGAATAGATCTTTTTCCCCCCTGGTTCTATAAATTAGATGGTTGCCTTTTTAATTATTGTTTACAGAAATATCACCCAAATTTGTATAGTGACTTTGTGTCCTTCACCTGGCTCTTTTGTTGCTGCTTCTAAAAGTCCCTTTCCTATTCTGATGGAGTCCTAGTGGTTACATGTGTCTGTGAACTGCCTGACTGGCGGTTCAAAACCACCAGCAGATCCTCACGAGAAAGACTCAGCTTTCAAAAAGAGGAGAAATGGTTAGAGTCTAGGAAACTCACGGGGGTGGCCGTACATCTGCCTTGACTGGAAGGCAGTCAGTTTATATTCTAACTACATGCACTGTGGAGAGTTTTTCCTGTCTGGGCTTTGCCCACTCATTTGATTAATAATACCTTTTATTAAAGCAGATTTTTTGTATTTTCTAATTAAATATATTTCAAAATTTTATTAATATTTAGAAATATAATCAGATCCAATTTATTAATATTTCCCCTATAGTTTGTGTGTGTATCTTTTCACATGACGATAACCTATTGTGTATTCTTTTAGAAGTTTTATAGTTAGACTTTTTATACTTAGGCTTTTACTGCATCACAGGCAGACTTGTTAGCTCTGTGGAGTGAAAGAGCAATGAGAGCTTTTTGTTTTGTTTTGATCCAGCAACACTTAAAAAACTTTCCCTTCCCAATTGGGTTGATTTTCTACTTGGCTGAAAATTACATAAGCACATCCGTGTAGTTCTCCGTTTTGTTCCATTGTTGTATTTGTGTGACGTTTGCATGTAGGATGAAGGATATTTTAAAATAATTTCTTCAATAATTTCTACATCCTGTTGGACCACTTTTCTTCAGGATGGATCACTTCCAATTAGTTTTTTGGCTTTGGCCAGTGAGTGCTTCCAGTGCTTGATCAGCTTGTTGAATATTTCCAATAGGGTTATATAAATTTCTGTACTCTTATTTTTCACATATGCCTTCAGTACAACCTGGACTTCTTCCTTTAGTGCCATCGGCTCTAGATCATTTGCTATCTCTTGCCATAGATAAAAGTCCACGAGTTCTTTTTGGGTCTGTGATTGTTTATTCCTTTCCTCTTCTTTTGATGCTTGCTAATCTTTCCTAGCACCCACATTTCGATCTAGTTGATTCTTGCCATTTTGAAAATTTATTCCAACAGTTCCCTCTCTTGTTTTTCTTATTCCCCTTCTTCTTATTATTTGGATTCAATTTGCTTTGTTTTTTCTAGTTTCTTACAATGCAAGGTAAGAGGATGCATTCAAATCTATAAATATTTGAAGCTAAAATGCTCCCTCTACTCATTGCTTTTGTAGCACTTCACAATTTTTTTTCATTTTCCATATTACATGGACTCTGTCACTTGTTGTGATAGTTCACTGATCTAATCTTGAACTATGTGTCAGGAGAGTGTTAGCTATGTTCCAAGTTTCAAAACGAAGAAATCAACAGTGCTACAATTTACATTATTCATATTTCATGCACTCATTTATACTCCATGAAACTTTATCACAGGTAAGATTAGTGTCATCACCACCACTATCGAGATAAGAAACATCCACCACCACAAAGTTTCCTCATGCTACCCTTTTAAAGTCACACCCAACCCCAACCTACCAACTCTGCATTTGAGGAGTCCCTGGCAATCATGAAGCTGTACTTTATATCTGAAATGTTATCCTTCTGAGAAGTTTTTATAAATGAATTACTAACGTGTGTTAATTTCTATGGTTGACCCTTTTCTCAGCAGCATAATTTTCTTGAGAGCTATTCAAGCAGCTGATTGTATCACTGCTTCATTTCTTTCTTCATTGTTGAGTAATAGCCGTGTGATGTAGCTGTGCCCCCATTTGCTTAGCCTTTCATTCACTCACTGAATGTTGAGTTCTTGCAATTTGGGGCTATCCCAAACAAATCTGCTGTGAACATTTGTGTATATGTTGTTGTGTGGACATTAGTTTTTGTTTTGTTTTGTTTTCCCCTTTGGGATAAGTGTCTGAGAGTATAAATGCTAATCATAGATAAGTATAGTTCTTATTTGTAAAGGAACTCCCAAATTATTGCCTGCTTTACATTCCCT
>PVJH01026711.1:0-15948 GCA_004026705.1 Nesogale talazaci
GGAGTAGGATTCTCTATAGTTCTTTAATGCTTCCTCCACCCCCCCAACTACTATCATGACCCCAATTCTACCTTACAAATCTGGCTAGACCAGAGCATGTACAGAGGTACAGATGAGAGCTGAAAACATGGGGAATCCAGAACAGGTTAAACCCCTCAGGAAAAATATTGAGAGTAGTGATACCAGGAGGGGAAAGGCAAGGTGGGGGGAGATAGGGGGAACCTGATCACAATATATTTTTTTTCAGTTTTTTTTTTGGCATCACTGCCCTCAGGTGGTGGGAGTAGGAGGCCCAGCCTTTGATCCTGTGAGCTGGAATTGAACCTCCATCCCAGTGGGCCACAGTCCCGCGCACAACCACTACGCCACCGGGGCTCAGCCCCACAATATTTTACTTATAACCCCCTCCCAGGGGGATGGACAATAGAAAAGTGGGTAAAGGGAGACATCGATCAGTGTAACACATGAAAAAATAGTAATAATTTATAAATTTTCAAGGGTTCATGGGGGGGGGGAGGAAAAAAATGAGCTGAAACCAAGGGCTCAAGTAAAAAGAAAAGGTTTTGAGAATAATGTGCTTGGCACAATGGATGGATGGATGGATGGATGGTGTGAGGGAAGAGTTGTACGAGCCACCAATAAAATGATTTTTTACAAGGGCTCTAGTGGAAAATGTTTGGAAATGTATGTGGCAACATGTGTGCAAATGTGCTTGATACAGATGATGTACTGAATGTTATAATAGCCGTAAGAACCCCCAGTAAAATCATTTTTTAAAAAATGATTTTTTAAAAAAAGAAAGAAAATTTTCTAAAATCAATTGTGCTGATGATTGGCAACTCTTCTTCACAGGTTGCACTATTGAGTTGTTTGATTTGTGAATTATATGACAATGCACTGTGGTCAAAAAGAAGAAAGGTAATGGATGAAACACATTAAAAGACCCCCAGGCTGAGCCCTGGTGGCATAGTGGTTGAGTGCAGGACTGCGGCCCACAGGGTTGATGGTTCAAATCCAGCAGCAGCTCTCCAGAAGCAAGGCTGGGCCTCCTACTCCCACCAGGGCAGTGAAGACACAAAACAAAAGACGCTCATAACTAATCATTGAAGAATTGAAACCACAATGAGCTATCACTGCACACACACTCAAACAGCAACAACAGGAACAAAACAACCCTAAACTAAAACTCACTGCCAGTAAAATCCCCACACATCTCCCTGCCACGGAGTCATTTCGGACTCATCGGGACTCCATAGGTCGGGGGAGAAACTGCCCCTGCAGGTTTCTGTTTATGGGAGTCAAGAGTCTCCACCTTCCTCCCTCAGTGGAGCTGGTGAGTTTGAACTGCAGCCCAGTGCGTAACCCACTCCAGACAGGTGAGATCAGAAAAGGAAGAACTACCTACCCACCCCCGAGAAAGAAGAATCAGGAGTGAAACACAGTCCTTAAACCTAGGATCCCTGCACTAAGAACCTCCTAGACTCAGGGGACTATGAAGACCAAAACACATGGAGATTTCTAAGGGACCCTTGGGCCACAGAGGTTGAAAGAAGACAAGAACTTTCCCCAGAGTCAACAGAGAGACCAAGTTCTCCCTGAGGGCTGGACTGCTAGCTCCCTAACTGTGAGGGCATGGAGGTGTTTCTGACTCACGTGAAATTCCCACAAGAGCAGCACTAGATAACTGGCACAGATGGGTCATCCAAAGGTTGCAGGAGGAGGTACTGGGGTACAGGGTATGATCTTGAGCCCTGTACCCAGGTGGTTTTGCCTGTTCGGTGAAAAGAAGAGAAACCCTGGAGATGGATTAATGCTTAGTGGATTCTCTAGAAGTGCAAAACGAGGGGAACATACCCAACAGACAAGTCCACAGAGAGAGACTTGTTTCAAGGAAATGACTCACACAATGTTTAGGAAATGGCTAAGGCAGTCATGAGGGCTCATGACCGCAGCTGGTTCACAAGTAAGAGGAACTGACTAATCCAAAATCTGTCAGCTGGGTGACAGCTGGAGGCCTCTGCTGGCTCATGAGGCTGTTAGGGTGGATGAATCCCAAATCCTCCGCAGGTCAGACAACAGGTGGGGGGCTGCAGGATCCAGGGATAGACACCAAGGAGACTGCAAGCTCAGAGAAGTCCAAGTTTGCAGAATGTCTGTTGATACGATGGGTGCACACCATACCCTCAAGAAAAGTCTTCCGAATGATGAGCTGCTCACATCAGATCACACCATGGGGAATGACAGATAGTCTCAAGTCCAGGAGAACTTTAGCCTGGCCAAGTTGACATGGAACATTAACCAACACCGGACAGAACAGCCCCAACAATGGGGCTCAAACCACCCAACGATTATGACGCTGGCACAGAGCAGGCCACAGTTCATTCTGCTAGACACGAGGCTGACATGCGTCAGAGTCCACACAATGATTCCGCACCACAGTCCACGCTTTCCCTGTGCATGTGAAGGGTATGGCGATGGGCATGGAGAAGAACAGTAGAGACGAAATTGTGAGATTACATACTTCTAAGGGAAGGCAGATGGAAGAAAATGAATATATCATGTGTGGGGGTTATTTTGGTTACTTCCCATTAGGGAAGAAATCTTTGCCCTGGGAGAGATGCTCAACAAATCTGTGTTGCATGACTGTACATGGCCAATCAATGTATCTGCAAAGCCATCTTTTTTTTCTCTTTCTTCTTGTCTGAGAAATACTGAAGGATAAGACCACTGCTCATGATCTGAAATAAAAAGTTAGGACTAGGACTGAGCCCCGGGGGCGTAGTGGTTGTGCGCGGGACTCCGGCCCACTGGGATGGAGGTTCAATTCCAGCAGTGGGGCTGGGCCTCCTACTCCCACTGCCGGAGAGCAATGATGTCCCCATTCCAAACAGACAAACAAAAAGTAAGAACTAAATATGCCGTCCAGGGACCTCTCCAAGCAGATCAAACACCACATCGTCTGCCTTTGGGGTAAGGAGAACATGGAGCTCAGAAACTGGATCTCTGGAGTGGGAAATAGACAGCATCGATGGTTCCTCTGGCGAGGCTGCTGTTCATTGGATGACCCTCAGAAGGGTGCCTGTCTGGCTTTGAGGAGAGAGGCGATGCTGATTGGCTGGCCTTCACGGAGGTGAGTTATTATCATTTGACCTTTCTTTTGATTAATTTTTTTTGTTTGGGAGGCATCACTGCCTCTGGTGGTCGTGGGCACTACCCAGTGCTGCTCCTGGGAGCCACGGCTGGATTTGAACTGCCACGCCTGCGGGCCGCAGGCCTGCACTCAACCCCTTATGCCACCGAGGCTCAGCCCTCGAGGTGAATTATTATGAACAGATTCAAAAGATTTAAAACAAACAAACAAACAACGATTTAAAGCAGGTTTCCTGGTTGCATGCTACGATAACTATGGAATAATTGGTCTCTAAGTTTGTGGGGCTAGTTTTCTTTTGTATTGTCCAAGGTCCATGCTGTGCTCTCTTGTCAGCCCTTGCTCCATTCGCCATTCCCTCCCTCTTGCGCTTTCTCCAGTGCATCGTCTACCACAAGAAACAGAAGCACTCTTGGGCCGGCTCTGATCCAAGAACCTGGTGCCGCTTGTGCCAGAGTCCTGTCTGTCTCCCCCACTCCACTTGTCCCCTCCCTCCCTTGCTGCCCTCGTTGCCGCTGGCAAGCACGCTGGTGTGAGAGAGTTGAGCCCAGATATGTACGGGGAGAGTTTCAACACACCTCACTGGGTTCAGGTCCGAACTGGAAAAGCAAAACAGTACAGGCCTTAGGAAGCAAGTTTCATTCTTTTTCTCGCTCGTTAGTCTCCCATTTCTGCTTCTTTCAACACATCTGCTCTAGCTCTGTTATTCTGGTTTGGTTTTGCTTTTTTTTGTTTTGTTTTGTTTTGTTTTCAAGGCCGACTGCTTCTGTGTCTGCTTTTCTTGGACAGGGTCCAACAAAGTTACCCAGGTCCTAACACCACCACATGACCTTCAGGATGGAAGACTACCGTTGATCAACCAAGAGACCCCTGGTTCTGAGAATCATTGGGGATGAGCCTCCTTTTGTCCCCAGTGGTGTCGTGGGTTGTGCCTTAGGCTGACGGCAGGAAAAAACTCATGATTCCAAAGGGAAAAGGTGAGACTCTCTGGTTCTGTGAAGATTTACAGACCTCCCAGGAGCAGTTCTACTCTGCCTTATGGGATTCCGGGAGTCGGGATCAATCTGATGGCGTTGAGTTTGTTTGTTTGTTTTTCATCTACTCAAGTACGTTTTCTGTTTACTCCTCTGTGGCCATCAAGGCATGAAGTATGCAGGATTTTCCTTTCCAAAGCCTAGAGAAGAGACAGGCTCTACTAAAGGGGCCATGAGTGGGGCAGCTGCTGGAACATACTAGCACAGCCTCAAATGATGCCTCTGCCAAACTTACACACACCCGTCTTGCCATCCCATATAGACACACAGTTCTAAAGTTACCCATTCCACCAACACAATCCCATTTCTGTGATCATTACAACACCTACCCCTTTATCGTTAAAAGCAATCCAAACGCAAATCCAACTCTTGCATCTGAACGATGGAGTGTATGTCATGTCATGTCCACACGCACCTCATCCCACTCTGCTGTTCTCCTAATGGCTTTATTCTTCAGATCCTGATGAAAAACATTGTATAGATTCAATTGTGTATTGGGGCCCCCCACATCAATGTTGAAATTCTAACCCCTATTCCTATGGACAGAGTTATATGGGAAAATACGGTTTTCTTTGTTCTGTGAACAAGGCCATAACAGCACAGGGTGTGTCTGAAACCCCAACACTTCTGCGTTGTACCCAGCACAGACTCGGGGACAAGGTGCGTACAAGGGAAGGTATGCGCCACATGAAGATTGTCCAAGAGCCGAGGAAATGTTGAAGGTACAAAAACCGAAAGCGAGAAGCCCTGGCCTGAGAGCTGGTGTCCGGCATTCAGACTGCTGGTCTCCTGCAGTCAGAGAAAATAAATGTCTGCTCTCTCTAGTCACGCCATTGAGGTATTGCCCTTACAGCAGCACTACTGAAGGAAGTTATGATGTGTTACAGAACCCAGAAATCCTGGCTAGGGAAGAAGCAGCACCACTCACTGGGTATTAGTTTAAAGCACGCACAATCTCTTGGAGAACATTGTCTCAACTCTGCGAGGTATTGCCACCCACCTGGTGCCATGCCTGTATCTTTAGAAAGACATTTCATTATTCCAGCAAACCAACTGCTTCAGGTGGATGGGGAATGTGGCCAGACCACTGCTCTCTCTGACCCCAAATGCAACATTGCATTTGTTGGGAAGTGAGTCCCTTGATTCTAGGCAATGCAATATGGGATGGAGTGATGCCGGGATGTTGGCTAAGACAATCTGTAAGTCCGTGAAGTGTTGTACACAAAGGAAAGCAAGCCTGTATGCAGAGTGTCTATCCCAGAGAGAACAAAATACTGTCCTTTCCTTCAAGGAAGTGGTCCCATGCCATCTGTAGGTCCCCAGGATGTCCCTGGGGATAGTACCATATGAGGGATTCAGTGTTGGTATCTGCTGCTGGCAGGCTGGGCACTCAGCAGTGGCAGGGGCCAAGTCAGCCTCAGTGAGTGGAAGTGCATGTCTCTGACCCATGCACAACTTCCACCTCTGCCACCATGACCTCTTTGTACACAAGCCCGTTAGGCGATGACAGGAAATGGCTGGGGAAAGAGACTGACTGGTGGCCACATCCTATCCACTTGCTACAATTCTCTTCTGAGGTCACAAATACCCTTATGTTGGGCCCCTTCAGAGGGGTGTATCCAGATGCCATGTCCCCGTATTTCCTTGTCACTAATTTTTGAAACAATTTTCTCTCCCAATCCGTGGCCAACCAACCAAAGCATTGACCACGTTTCATGAATCGCTATACATCCGGACATCTGACCATCTTTCCTTCCAAGCAAAAAGAACAATCAGGTGACATCAGGAAGCCACCTTCCCTTCACCTCTGGCCTTCTGAGTGGTGTCTGTAGCTCACACAGAACCACCAAGAAGTCTTCTCTTCCTCAGGCTAGTGATTGTCAGGAACTCCTCCGGAGGCCACGTCCAGAGAAGGAAGATGAGCACAACTCTGTGGCTGTCTGACCTCCTCTAGCTTCCCTAGTGCCCGGAAGCAGCGGTGGGCACGCCTCTGCTCTCTGTCCTTGGTCTCCGATTAGGACACCAGTCACTCCTCCCACAGCGTGTCACTTCTGTGCTAGGTTTGATCCTGTGTTACCACATCTCACTGAACTCCATTACGAACATGGCTCAACCTGCTCGTGGCAGCAATTGTACGATACTGTGTGATGTGAATCAACTAGGGAATGTTATCAGTCTTAGCTCCCAAGGGGATGTTCTGAAAAAGAGAGAAAGAAAATGACTCAGGTGATTGTGGGTGCAATGAATGCCCAAATCTGACATTTAGCCCTCTGCCGGGAGGGTGTTCCTCAGCCATGAAGCTGCAGACACTAGTGAAATCCAGACAGGCCACAAATCAAGACAGGTGATAGGTCACAATGCAAATGTCAGGAACTGGAGGTCAAACAGAGGTAAGCGGAATGGGGGGGTCCAGAACCAGAGCCAGAAATGTTGGCAAGCAAGTCAAAGTGGGTCTTCTTGCTTCTTTCTGCACTGGTGGTCACAAAAGGGCAGGCTGTGACAAAACCCAGTGTGGGTCTTGTTTATCAGCAGGTCACCCCCCAAAGAAACAAAAGGTGGTGACTTGCATCACACCCTCTACTCAGGTAGAGAGATTCCGAATACATCCCATTCTAACGCTGTAACAGAGAACTCCTTCCAAGATAGAATGAGAAGCACTGGAAGAGAGGCTGGAATGTATAATGCATCGCTAAAGAACTATAGCTTAAAGAGCCGTATGAAGTAACTGACTCTATCTCAGAGGTGAATGCGACAGGAGTGGGGACCATGAGCCTTTCTTCGGGTCACGTCCTCATCTAACCTATTTGTGCCTTCATGTCCTGCTTGAGCACCACCTTGTACATCCCACTTGCAGTTAATAAAGGCGTGCAGTTGTGCATGTCTGACTTTCTGACTCTGTGAGTCAGAAAATACCGACTTCTTGTTTGTTTTTGTTTTTTGGGCATCATTGTCCTCTGGTGGCGGGAGTAGGAGGCCCAGCCTTGCTCTTGTGGAGTCGCTGCTGGAATTGAACCTCCATCCCAGTGGGCCACAGTCCTGAGCACAACCACTGCGCCACTGGGGCTCAGCCCAATACCTACTTCTTAATGAGCAGCTCAGGCCACATAGCTACTTGGTGGCCCAAGGTTAAGAATGCAGTTGCTATTAAGACCCAGTAACAAACCAACAGCTATTTCCCAAAAGGAGAGTAGTTGTCTGCAGAAGATGGCAGAACTTTTCTCCCAAACTCTAAGCGCCTGTACTATGATTCACCCATAAGAACCTGACAAAGACTCCAAGCAGTATCGCTGTCAGCCACTGCCACTTGCATCTTTGGGTCAGGTAGATTATGTCATTCAAGTGGCAGATCAGCTTGTCTGGCCTTGTCTTTTCTGGACCCCACTAAAAAACGAGAAGTTTTTTTCCGTCATTTGATGAACAGATCCTCTAAAATCCAAAGAAGCCCATCAGGTATGGTGCTTTCTTTTTAGTTGTAAGAAAGGCCAGGTGTAATAATTTATCCATCACTTCAGAAGACATATTTCTACACGTCCACACCATGGAGCTGCTAGAAATTCCTTTGAGGCAGCAGGTGTCTGGGTTTATGTCAGTTTAACTCCCCACGGTGCAAATACCTTATTAATATGTCTAGGGTAATTGACACATTCCTTTCTAGGCCCAATCAGCATGGACCCTAATGGACCAGTGTGATATCTTGTGAAAGGAAAAGACTATCAAGACTAAATCATGACTAAATTATAACATAGTGCTGGAGTGGTTATATATTTATATATAAGACAGTAGAGGTGTATTGCTGGTCTGTCCAGCTGAAGGCAACCGCTTCTGGTGTTCCTTTAAAACCACGATTAAGAAAAAGATATTGGCGAGATCAATAGCTGCATTCCAGATATCCCAGGAGATGTATTTTTTTACTCAGGCAATGAAACCACACCTTTAACAGCAGCTTCAATTGAAGTCACACCTGGTTAAGCTTTTGATAATTCATTGTCATTCTACAAGATCCATCCACTTTTTGCACAGGTCAAATAGGCAACTTGAATGAGGATGGAGTGGGAATCACCTTCAAGCCTTTGATGCTGAGATTATTAATCTCTGTATTCCCTCTAGAAATGTGATATTGCTTTTGGTTTACTATTTTTCTAGGCAGAGACCGTTCTAATGGTTTTCACTGCCATAACCTTTACTTCACCAATCAAGGATTCATTGTGGGGCTTCTGTTAGTGACTGAGAATGTCTACTCCAGTTATGTATTCTGAAACAAGGGACGGGAGAGGGAGGGGGGGATGTTACAGGATAAATTCAAGGAATATGTCTTTCTCCTTCCTTCTTTTTTTTTTTTTTTAAGGCATCACTGCCCTCTGGTGATAGAAGTAGGAGGCCCAGCCTTTGCTCCTGTGGAGCTGGAATTGAACCTCCATCCCAGTGGGCCCCAGTCCCGCGCAAAACTGCTAGGCCACCGGGGTTCAGCCTCTCTCTCTTTTTTTCTTTTTTTTTTAGGCATCACTGCCCTCTCGGGGTGGGAGTAGGATCTGTCTCTTTCTTTCACTGGTCTTGATCCTTTGAAGAACCTAGTACAGAGGGTAATTCTAGAGGAATAGGATCAGAAGGATGAGTTTTCTCATTGTTCTCTAACTGCCTAGCCTCGCTCTAGAAGGAAAACAGGTACTGCTAATGCACAGTCCCACCAGCTGTTATAACATACAAAGTGCTGCTACAATCAGAACAGTATAGCAAATGAATAAAACGACAGAAATGTCATGTGTATATCCCATTGCCATTTCATATCAAGAGACTTTCAAGAGACTTGTGGAGAGATGCCTTTGTTTTTAAATTCTATTGCCCCACAGATTTGGGGGGGGGCTTCTAACCACAAAGTTAGCATTTGAAGCCCCCCGCTGCTTGGTGGGAAAAACATGCGGGTTTCTACTCCTGTAAGACCTGCAGGGGCAGTGCCGCCTGTCCTACAAGGCCACGGCAACTCCATGGCACTGAGTGATGGGGAGAAGTCCTACCAATTTGGTTTTCAAGATACCTTCCTATTACCAATCATAACTATCTAGTTATTTGACAAATAGCCCTATGTTTTACCTAGTCAATCCTGTATCTGGAAGATACCTCACGTGTCGGGCATCTCTGGCCTCCAAAATCGGCTGAAGCACCTTAAGAGTCTCCAAAAGTCTTTCCGCCCAGCACCCTAAAGGAAAGCGCATGTTGGAAGGCTGCTCTCCAGCTCCCCACGAGGTTTAACTTCTGTGGGGCAACTCTCTGCAGCGCATTGATCTATCTCCTGCCGCTGATTTCTGATTATTTCACACAAACAAGACATGCAGAGGGGGACAAGACAGGGGAGCGTCGAACTGCCCCATGTGATACCCAGGGTAAACACGTCCCCTCTCTCTCCAGCTGGGAGCTGAGCTCTGCAGACACTGCTCCAGCCCCTGTTACATGGATTGCCCTGTGCCTGCCCGCCACCACGCCGTACCAGAAAGGCAGGAGTCGCCGTTTCATCATCCGCACACCCCCTGCTCCTCACTTAAAGCAGCGCTCGACGCACAGAAATGAAACAAAAACTAGAAAAAAATTTTTTTTCAGGTGACTTTTAAAACGTATCATTACCTTTTCCCTAGACAAGTAGCTACAGTGTAACGGGGATAAACGTGGCGGGAAGCCTCTCTCCTCGGCAGAAAGTAAAATGCCACATGAACATGTCTAAGCAAGATATTGGTTTAATTCCCCGACTCATGCGTATTGTCTTCTTGTCGACCTATTTGCCCACAACAAAGATGGCGTCCTCGGGCCCCAATCCCGCCTTTCAGCCTGACGGAGCCACCATCTTTCTCCAGGGTGAGGCGCCAGCAGGAACACCGCCCCCCCCTCGCCCCCCGCCGCCTACCGGTCTCAGATAACGCGAGACTTGGTGAAGCGTCCCAAGCGTCCAATGGGAACCGACAAGGCCGCCGGAAGCGCTCGGCCACCAAACAGGAAGAGCCCGTGCGTAAGGGCGTTGGGGGCGGAAGTGACGGGAAGGGGGTAGCGGGGTAGTTGGCGGGTGGTTAAGCAGACCCGGTCGCCATGTCCGCGGGGAGCGCGACGCATCCTGGAGCTGGCGGGTGAGGCTTTGGGGGCGAGGGCCCAGCGGGGTGCGTGGGGTCGCGGCGTGTGTGTGGAGGGGCGTTTCCGCGGGAAATGTCCGGCGCGGAGGGCCCGACTGTTGGGGAAAGAGACGGGGAGCAGGCCTGGGGTCCCTGATGGGGGTCGGCGGGCAGCAGGGAGAGGCGGGAGCAGGGGCTTGGGAAGGAGAGGGAGACCTGGAGAGCGTACGGTACAGAGTGAAGTCTTTCCAGAGGGGCGACTGGGAGGAGCGATAAAGCGCCAGCGGGCTTCCTTGAAGGGGACACGGGGGTTGGGGGACGGTCCGAAGCGGTCCGGGGAACGGCGTAGCGGGGACTGGGGGGGTTCCCATTGAAGCAAGAGGCGATGTCGGGGAGAGCGCGGGCGCCTAATGCTGGGCTTTCCTTCCCGTAGGCGTCGCAGTAAATGGGACCAGCCCGCTCCTGCCCCTCTGCTCTTTCTCCCACCCGCGGCTCCCGGTGGGGAGGTCCCCTGCCCCGGCGGGAGTCCGGGGGGCTCCGCGGCCGCGCCCTCCGGAGCCTTGGATGCCGCGGCCGCGGTGGCTGCCAAGATCAATGCCATGCTCATGGCCAAAGGGAAACTGAAACCCACCCAGAATGCTGCCGAGAAGGTACGGGGAGTTGATGGGGGGAGGGGGGCCCCCGGGGGGTCCCCTTTCCCGTTTCTTAGAAGTTCTTTGGAATCCTGCCGTCGCGGTTGCGTTCATGAAAAGGGAGAGAACAGCGGTGCCCTCGCTGAAAGAGGCGCTCCCTGTGGAATTTACCCCGTGGTGTTTTGTCAATATTTGTTTTTCCGAGGCGGTTCGGAGTGAGCTGGTGAAAGAACCAGGTCGTTTATTTATTTTTTTTTTTTGGGGGGGGGGGCATCACTGCTCTCCGGTGGTGGGAGTAGGAGGCCCAGCCCCACTGCTGGAATTGAACCTCCGTCCCAGTGGGCCGCAGCCCCGCGCACAACCACCACGCCACCGGGGCTCAGCCCCCAGGTCGTTTATTTTGTTGGTGTTTGCTTGCCTCAGTTCAAGGTGTATCTGTGTGTTGTTCATGTAAAGGATGGGCGTTTTCTCTGAGGACACGTTCACGTAACATGAGCTCTGAAGTAACGTCTCTTATTAGGACAACAGATGTTTACTTAATGACGACCTAACTGTTGTTGGATGCCATTGAGTCTGTTTGCCCCCCAACTCTTATGTGTGACAGAAGAAGCCATGGCCCTCTCAGCCCTCCGCGATGGGTTTGAGCCCGAGGTTGCGAGTCCGTCTGTCTGGTTGAGGGTCTTGCTTGTGTTCACTGACCCTCTACAGGACATTTGAGCTTTAGTCCAAGGGATGACTAATTTATATATGGGTTGTTTTGTTCTTTGATTACACACTGAGGGAGGAACTTGGTCGTTAAAAAAAAAAAACTTTCAGGGCTGAGCCCCGTGGCTTAGTGGTTGTGCGCGGGACTGCGGCCCACTGGGATGGAGGTTCAATTCCAGCTCCACAGGAGGAAAGGCTGGGTCTCCTACTCCCACCACCTGAGGGCAGTGATGCCAAAAAAAAAAAAAATTCCTGGTACAAAAGTTTAGAGCTAGAAGACTCTCGTTCACCTTGCCATAAGGGTACGAGTGCTCATGTAGGAAAATAATTAAAATGGCTAGTTATTACTGGAATGCATGCTTTCTTATCCCCCCCCCAAAAAAAAAAAACCTTAAGAGAATTGTGTAATAGATTATTAAGCAGTTTACAGATGTGGAGAATTGGTCTCAGTCCAAGGGCTAGGTGTCAGCGTCAGCGTCTGACTTTGACTTTCTTCAGCCGGTTGGGCATCTAGTTCATTTGAATACAAAAAGCACAAAAAGCTTCTTTCTCTGGTGGAGCAACTGGTGGTTTCAGACTGCTGGTGTTGCTGTTAGCAGCCTTCCATGGAACCCACGACACCACCAAGGCTCTGTTCTGGGAACCTCTAGAGTGAAGAGAATCCCCTAAGTCTCAAAGCAGCCCATTCCACTCTCGAGAAGTTTTCATCTGAGAAAATAGTTTGACCTTAAAATTTGCCTTCCATCTTACATGTGAAGAGGTGAGTTCTGTGTTTGAAAGAGTACTCTTGTTAGGCCTTCCAATTATGTAGATGTAGTCAGTCGGTTATAACCTAGCTAGAAGCCTAAGTATCAGTCTGAATGACCTTGAAATTAATCAGTAGGTTTTTATGGTTTATAAGAAATACTGGATTTAGAATCTGAAGGTCTGGCTTTGAAACCGGGAACCCTCAGTTATGTCTTGTGTGGTTTTACCCCACTGCGTGTCAGTTTTGTGTAATCATGCCTGTGCTGCCCTACACGTTGCTGTTAAAGCCTAATACTCAGTCCCTCATTCACCCAAATTGTATTTCATGTGCTCAGTAGCCATGTGACTAGTGACAACCATTCTAGACTGCATAGATAGAAAACATTTGCAACGTCATAGGAAGCTCTGCTATATACCTTTCCGATGGTGATCGTAAGGGTTCAGTGAGATAAATGGAAAGAGCTAGAAGGTAAAGTGATGAGTCTGTATTTAGTTGCCTCCATATTTTTAAAATGTATCTAATGAACAATAGGACTTTTGAAAATTGACAGGACCATTTTTCCCTTGGGGTGTTTTTTGTTTTGTTTTTGAGCTTCCTTGTATTTTATCTTCTTGGATTGGTTAGACATCTAAGTGGAGTAGTTTCATGTGCTGTGACTACGTTTGTCACAAAGGAAACAGCTGTCATGTGAGCAGGTCATATGGCTTGTTAGGTTAGAACTCGACCCTTTGTTTTATTACTCAGACATCTAGCTGTAAAGCATCATCCCTTGACTAATATTCTTTAGAAGTTGCAACTCCTGCTCTTAGAACTCGTGTAATGGCCAGGGTATTACACGCATGATCAGAGAAAGCCCATGATGACCTTGAAGTACATTGACTACTTGCTGTCGATACTTATTTCATTTATGGCGAATGACCCGGAAGTATTTCTTTTTCTTTCTTTCTTTCTTTTGGTTTGGTTTTTGGCCATCACTGCCCTTTGGTGGTGGGAATAGGAGGCCCAGCCTTTGCTCCTGTGGAGCTGCTGCTGGAATTGAAGCTCCATCCCAGTGGGCAGGAGTCCTGTGCACAACCACTATGCCACCGGGGCTCAGCCCACCTGGAAGTATTTCTGAGTGTTTGCTGGCAGGTGAAGGGAAAGATAGGGAGATGGGGGGACTTGGGAATAAGTGGTCAAAAACTGGGTAACTAGAAGATTATATTCTATCTTACAAACCTCTTTATCTGTGTCTTTCCCTTTTTGTAGCTTCAAGCGCCTGGCAAAGGCCTGACTAGTAACAAAAGCAAAGACGACCTGGTGGTAGCCGAAGTAGAAATCAACGACGTGCCTCTCACATGCAGGAACTTGCTGACTCGAGGACAGACTCAGGATGAGGTGTGGAGTAGTGGGGCCCCTTACTTGGGGAAGATAGAGATGGGTGTCGTTTCTCCCCGCCCCCCTTAAAAAAAAGGGCCTCTAAAAATCCAACCAACTAAAAACACCCAAACTAAATATCCACACCATTTATTCTAACTGGTAGCCACCATGACGGAATAGAGCTGCCCCACAAAGAAATATTTTTGGTTGTTTTTTTTTGTTTTTTGGGGCATCACTGCCCTCTGGTGGTTGTGGGTGCTACCCAGTGCTGCTCCTGAGAGCTGCCGCTGGATTTGAACCCCCAAACCCACTGGCCGCAGTCCCGCACTCAACCACTTACGCCACCGGGACTCAGCCCGATGCTCTTTTTTTTTTTTTTTTTGCATCACTGCCCTCAGGTGAGAGTAGGAAGCCCAGCCTTGCTCCTGGAGAGCTGCTGCTGGATTTGAACCGCCAACCCAGTGGGCCGCAGTCTATACACTCAACCATTACGCCACCAGGGGTCAGCCCTGGGGATGCTCTTAGTGTGGTTAAGTGCTGTTAAGGTAGCCCCAGCTCCTGGGGCGCCTGCAACATAAAGAAGCACAGCCCCGGCCTGCCCCTCAGAATTGTTGCTATGTGAGCCCCTTGCTGCAGTCCGCGTGTCAGTCTATCTCCTGTAGGGTCGTCCTCTTGGTCACCGTCCCTCCTCACCAAATCTGAGGCCCATTTCTAGGGTTGCCAAGTCTGTCAATCTTTACGGAAGCAGACTGCCACATCTCTGTCCCGCAGCGTGGCTACTGGGTGCATGCTGTAAGCTCTGGCCACCAGTGCTCAAGCACGAGTAAGAGTCCGAAATTTGGGGGTGGGTTTGGGTCATCGCTTCAAAGTCAGGACTGGGTTTAATTTAACTGAAAGCAGCTTCTAAATCATAACTTTCCTTGGCCTACCACCCTCTTTGCAAGAACAGTTGTCCCCCACACTCCCGGCAACTAAAAACCTGTACTGTAGCCCTCCATCCAGAATAAAGTGTAGGTATGTACTCTTCCAGCACCCCCTGGATTGTCCCAGAGTCCCACAGGGAGTGGTATCCTCCACTTTGGGAAGCACTATTCTAAATGAAGGTGTTGAAATGTGAACTGGGGTTGTTTGATCAAAAAACGAGTGGAAATTTCAAGTAGAGGAGAGAGCATCTTCCTACCTTAATGGTGAATGAAAGGGAGAAAGCCATGCTGCTGTCCACGCATGGTGGGAATCAACCAATGATGACTTTTTTTTTCTCCCCCCCCCCACCCCCCATACTTTTACTGGGGGCTCTTACAGCTCTTACCACAATCCATCCATTCATGTGTCAAGCACCTTTGCATATATGCCACCATCATTTTTAAAACATTCTCTTCCCACTTGAGCCCCTGATATCAGCTCCCCATCCCCCCCCCCCAAATCTCCCTGAAGAACCCTTAATAAGTTATAGATTATCATTTTCGTTTCTTACATTGTCCTCCTTGGCCCCTCACCCACTTCTCTGTAATTCTGGGAGGAGGTTATAGAAATTCTGGGAGGAGGTTATAGATTGATCCTTGTGATGGATTCTCCCTTTCTTCCCTCACCTTCCCCTAATCCTCCTGGTGTCTCTAATCTTGATGACCCTGTGGGGTTGTCTATGCTGGATTCCCTGTGTTGCGGGCGCTTGGCTGTAGCCGTGTGATTGCATCTCTAATGGGCCATTTTCCTTCGTAGATCAGCAGACTTAGTGGGGCCGCAGTGTCAACTCGAGGGAGATTCATGACCACTGAGGAGAAAGCCAAAGTGGGACCTGGGTGTGTATGTGTGTCATCCTTTGGGGAAGGGTTGGGTGTGTGGCTCATGTTGCCTTCATGGTTTCCATTCTTGAGGAATATATGTAAATGAAGCTTGACGATACATGCAGTGAGCAGATTGCTAAATGCCTCAAATAGGTGAAGGAAATGCTGGCAGCCTTTTTTCCTCACAATGCTTTTTATTGAGGGAAACTTAATTACAAGAAACTGTAAAAGAAGATTATTATTCATTCACATGCTTCTAAGCTAGTTTCCTCTCCATGAAGACATTGTCATCCATGAAACCACTCTGCTGTCGAGCCAACCCAGCTCACAGCCACCCTGTGTGCAGAGGGGACCTGCCTGAGGGTTCTGAGGTCGCTCCTGTTCCCAAGGAGCCATGCTTTTGAAGTGGTGCCTTGCTGTCAACAGCGCGACATGTAACCCCCTCC